>JADBJO010005061.1:117500-120000 GCA_016801955.1 Conus betulinus | reverse complement strand
CACACAGTCACACGCACACAGCGGTACCTTCATGTTCCCAGTCGCCTTGTTCTGTCTTGAACCAGCAGCTTTTTGATCAGGTCTCTGAAACACAGGGAAAGATGATAAACAACTGGAACACCATCACGCTGATCTCTCTGAAACACAAGGAAAGATCATAAACAACTGGAACACCATCACGCTGATCTCTGAAACACAGGGAAAGATGATAAACAACTGGAACCACCATCAAGCTGATCTCTGAAACACAGGGAAGATGATAAACAACGTCAACTGGAACAACATCAAGCTGATCTCTCAAACACAAGGAAAGATGATAAACAACGTCAAATGGAACAACATCAAGCTGATCTCTGAAACACAAGGAAAGATCATAAACGACTTCAACTGGAACAAACATCAAGCTGATCTCTGAAACACAAGGAAAGATGATAAACAGCTTCAACTGGAACAACATCAAGCTGATCTCTGAAACACACAGGAAAGATGATAAACAGCTTCAACTGGAACAACATCAAGCTGATCTCTGAAACACAAGGAAAGATGAAAACAACTTCAACTGGAACAACATCAAGCTGATCTCTGAAACACAAGGAAAGATGATAAAACAGCTTCAACTGGAACAACATCAAGCTGATCTCTGAAACACAAGGAAAGATGATAAACAACTTCAACTGGAACAACATCAAGCTGATCTCTGAAACACAAGGAAAGATGATAAACAGCTTCAACTGGAACAACATCAAGCTGATCTCTGAAACACAAGGAAAGATGATAAACAACTTCAACTGGAACCACATCAAAACTATAGTGCAATAATAACACTTTAAAAAAAGCGCTATGGTTTTATCTAATAATAAGATTACGATAAATTCATGATTTTACTTTCCAACCACTGTGCCTTCTCTTTATGATAAACTTACGATAAATTCCATACATTTTCTTTACAACATTAAAAAAAAGACTATAGCCGGTGTGCTTTCATGTAATAATAAACTTACGATTCATGATTTTTCTTCACAACAATTAAAAAAAAGCTATAACCGCTGAGCTTTTATGAAATAATAAACTGAAAATAAATACATTATTTTTCCTCCAGACATTTGAAAAAACAGAATACAGCCGCTGATCTTTCTTGTAGTAATAAAGCTTACTTTAAATTCATAATTTGTGTTTTTTCTTTTTTCGGTTAGAGCCCCCGTGTGCGCCTGTGTTTTTGTCTTGTGATTCGTTTCCTTGGCGGTTTGAAATTAATTACATTTAAAATTTGTTTAGATTTCCGCCTGCAATCGCCTCAATTTGTAAATAGATCTCCTAAGTTAACCATGAGCGGGACATTTGAGTATGTGACCGTTCTTGATCCTAACATGAAGGCACCCATATTCCGTCTTCTGCGAGGCTGCTTAAACACATCATACCAGCGTGTATGTGTGTTAGTATGAAGTGATCTTTTTTACGTGCTCTGCTGTCAAGATGGACACAGAAGACAGGACCGCAAACAATAAAAACAAAAAGAAATAAATAGGGAAAAAGCAAAAGCAAATAAATAGGGAAAAGCAAAAAGAAACAAATAGGGAAGAACAAAAAAAAAAAAAACACGCCGACAAAACTCATTCGTGGGCCTAGGTTACGCCTCAATATGTGACTGGGTCTCTGATGGAGGTAAACACGGCACTGACGATGATGGTGGTAAACAAGACAATGACGATGATGATGGTAAACAAGACAATGGCGATGATGGTGGTAAACAAGACATTGACGATGGTGGTGGTAAACAGACAAATGACGATGGTGGTGGTAAACAAGACAATGACGATGATGGTGGTAAACAAGGCAATGACGATGATGGTCGTAAACTAGACAATGACGATGATGCTGGTAAACAAAACAATGACGATGATGGTGGTAAACAAGACAATGACGATGATGGTGGTAAACAAGACAATGACGATGATGGTGGTAAACAAAACAATGACGATGATGATCCTGGTAAACAAGACAATGACGATGATCCTGGTAAACAAGACAATGACGATGATGGTGGTAAACAAGACAATGACGATGATGGTGGTAAACAAGACAATGACGATGATGGTGGTAACAAGGCAATGACGATGATGGTGGTAAAAACGCAATGACGATGATGGTGGTAAACAAGACAATGACGATGATGGTGGTAAAACAAGGCAATGACGATGATGGTGGTAATCAAGACTATGACGATGGTGGTGGTAAACAAAACAATGACGATGACGGTGGTAAACAAGACATTGACGATGATGGTGGTAATCAAGACTATGACGATGGTGGTGGTAAACAAAACAATGACGATGATGGTGGTAAACAAGACATTGACGATGGTGGTGGTAAACAAGACAATGACGATGATTGTACGATAATGGTGGTAAACAAGACAATGACGATGATGGTGGTAAACAAGACAATGACGATGGTGGTGGTAAACAAGACAATGACGATGATGGTGGTAAACAAGACAATG
>JADBJO010005061.1:105000-112500 GCA_016801955.1 Conus betulinus | reverse complement strand
TGACACACACTGTTTAGAAATACTGAAGGTATCAGCTTGGAAATGTCAAGAAGTAACGCAAAAAGCACACGACCGCTCGAACGCGGCGCGCGGGCGCGCACATGCACACCACACACACACACACACACACACACACACACACACACACACTGACTGACTGAAGCCAATTTATTGTCAGTTTAACTCAAGGTTATACTGACCACACACATACACACACACACTGACACGCGCGCGGCGCGCGCGCGCGCGCGCACACTGACACACACACACACACACATACATACATACCATACACGCGCGCGCGCGCACACCACAACAACAAACAACAAAAACACAACACACAAGAACGCACGCACGCAGGCACACACACAGGACACACACAAAACCACACACACAACACAGAACACAAAAACACACACACACCTCACACACACACTCTCACGAACGCACGCACGCGCACAACATAAACACACACACCACACACACACACACACACACACACACAAACACACACACACACACCACACACACACACAGGGAGAGGAGAGAGAACACTCAGAGGAGAGAAGACGAAGAGAGAGAGACACAGAGAGAGAGAGATTCTCCCCTAGACGTGTATGCGAGAGAGAGTTACATTGCCACACTAATGATCTCACACTTCACTTCTTTGTTCTCCGCACTCCCCGTTCAAACTAAAAGATATACTGACTGACTGTTCATTTCAGGCGCGAAGGCTTACACCTTCACTGCAATTCCCAACAACAAACCACAGTTAAAAAATCACACGCTGTTTCACGCGGACTACACGTTCCCCCGAACCCACACACTCACACACATGCACATCCCGCCTACACATATCGCGCTCCCCCCCCCCCCACACACACACACACACACACACTCCCTCCCACTTCAGCACACCCTCCACGGGACTCTCAATACGTTGGTTTTCGTACGTGGCGGGGAGGGGGGGTGTTGCAGGGGGGGGGGAGGGGAATGAGGAGATGACCACGGAAACAGGTGACAGGTTACGGAGAGGAACGCCCCACCACTCCAGATAGGACACATATTATCGCTCTCACCCCGGCCCAACGAAAGAGTCAGGAGACACAGACCGTTCACCAGCGGAGAAACACAGCACACACAAACATCACACCCCACTCCCTCCCACGTCACAGCACCCCCATCGTGACCCTCAGAATCAAGTTTTTAGAGACAGGACAGACGAGGGGGAGTCGAGGGGGGATGATGGAGGGAGGAGCAGAGGAGACAGACATTGACAGACGAGACAGAGAGAGAGAGAGAAGAGGAGAGAGAGAGGGGGGACAGGACAGACAGACAGCAGAAAGAGGAAAGACAGAAGCAGACAGGACAGAAGAGAGAGACGAGGAGAGAGGAGAGAGAGGGACAGACAGACAGACAGAAGACAGACAGAGAGACAGAGAAGACAAACAGAGGGAGAGAAGAGTGAGAGAGAGAGGGGAGAGGGGGAGAGAGAGGCAGGCAGAGAGAGCCAGAGAGGAGAGGAGGAGAGATGAGGAGAGAGAGAGAGACAGAGAGAGAGGAGACGAGAGAGAGAGAGAGAGAAGAGAGGGGAGAGACAGTCAGACAGACAGGGAGTAGACAGACAGACAGGACAGAGGAAGAGACAGAGCAGAGGGAGAGACAGTCAGACAGAGAGAGGAGAGCACAGACAGAGAGGAGAAGGACAGACAGAGGAGAGAGGACAGAGAGGAGAAGACGAAAGAGCGAGAGACAGGACAGACAAGAAGACAGAGAGAGAACAGACAGATAGACGCCAGAGAGATGACAGACAGACAGGACAGAGACAGGAGAGACAGCCAGACAGACAGACAGAAGGGGGGGGTTCAGCGCATGTTCCCGTGAGTCCAAATGTCGGGCAGTGGGAGATCCCCCGAGGTCAGTGAAACAGTCAGCGCCAGGTGTTGGCCATTACGGCACCACAAACACCACTGACACCCACGTGCTGGCCGTGTGTGTGTGTGGGTGTGTGTGTGTGTGGTGTGGTTTATGTGGGTGTGTGTGGTGTGGTGAAGAGTATGGCAGAACGGACAGTCCGTGGCTAATTCAGCCACTGCCACGCACATTTTTAGACCGCGGTCCACGATGCTGAACTGATAACTGGGTTCAACCACTATCGTGTACGGGAAACTTGAGCGGCCCGTATCCTCCGCATGGTCTCTCTCCTCCCCCCCCCCACACACAACCCCCCCCCCCCCCCAACCCGAACCCCTCCCACCCCACCCCCCCCACACCCACAACCCCCCCCCCCCCCACCACCCCCCCCCCCCCCACCCCCCCCCCCCCCCCCCCCCCCTGCCCCCCCCACCCCCCAACCCCCACCCCCCCACCCCCCCCCCCCCCCCCCCCCCCCCCCCCACCCCCCCCCCCACCCCCCCCCCACCCCCCCCCCCCCCACCCCCCCCCCCACCCCCCCCCCCCACCACCCCCCCCCCACCCCCCCCCCTCCCCCAACCCCCCCCACCCCCCCCCGCCCCCCAACCCCCACCCCCCCCTCCCCCACCCCCCACCACCCGTACCCACCCCCCCCAACCCCCCCCCCACCCCCACACCCCCACCACCCCACCAACACCACCCCCCCCACCCCCCCCAACCCCCACCCCCACCCCCCCCCCCCCCCCCCCCACCCCACACCCCCCCCCCCCCCACCCCCACCCACCCACCCCCCCCCCCACCCCACCTTCCCCCCCCCCCCCCCCCACCCCCCCCCCCCCCCCCCCCCCTACCACCCCCCCCCACCCCACCCCACCACCACCCCCCCACCCCCCCCCCCCCCCTCCCCCACCACCCCCCCCCCCCCCCCCCACCAACCCCCCCCCCCCCACCCCCCACCCCCCCCCCCCCCCCCCCCACCACCCAACCCCCCCCCCCCCCCCCGCACCCACCCCCCCCCCCCACCCCCCACCCCCCCCCCCCCGCACCCCCCCCACCCCCCCCCCCAACACCCCCCCACCCGCCCCCCACCCACCCCCCCCCCCACCACCACCCCCACACCCCCCCCCCCCCCACCCACCCACCCCACCCCCCCTGCTACCCCCACACCCCCCCCCCCCCCCCCCCACCCTTTCTACCACCCCCCCCCCCAACCCACCCCCCACCCCCCCCCCCCCCCACCCCCCCCACCCCCCCCCACCACCCCCCCCCCCCCCCCAACCCCCCCCCCCCCGCGACCCCCCCCCCCCCTCCACCCCCCCCCCCCCCCCCCCCCCCCACCCCCTACCCACCCCCCCCACCCCCCCCCCCACACCCCAACCCCCCCCCCACCCCCAACCGCCCCCCCCCCACCCCCCCCCCACCCCCCCCCCCCCCCCCCCCCCCCCCCCCCCCCCAACCCCCCCCCCCCCCCCCCCCCCACAATCAAACCCCCCCCCCCACCCCCCCCCCCCCCCCCCCCCCACCCCCACCCCCCCCACCCCCCCCCCCCCCTCCACCCCCCCCCACCCCCCCCACCTTTTTTCTGTGTCACTTTTTCTGTCACTTCTCCTTCCTCCACCTCTCCTATCCCTCTCTCTCACTCTCCAACACTCTTCATCTCATTCATCCCCTCCTCTTTCTTGTCTATCTCCAATCTCTCTGTGTGTCTCCCATTTTTTTTCTTCTCTTCCCTCCCTCCCCCTCCCCTCTCCCCTCTCCCCCCCCCCCCCTCTCCTCTCGCTCTCTCTCTCTAGCTGATATCTCTCTCATTCTCCATGTAGATTTAGCAGACGTTACGTTTGTCTACATGGAAAGACTCGTCTTCGCTGCGTGTCACTAGCGAACATACCCGCGACAGCTGGGGTAAGATAGATAAGGCGTACTGCATTTGCAAACATCGTAAAAAGAGCTGAAGAGTTACCTCTTTACAAGCTCTTTTGGGTTCGTTCTGTTCTGCTCTGATGCTGCTGAAACAGAACTATGTTGTCTTTCTTGTAATATATCACACGATTTATGACAACATTTTATTCCGAGTTAATAAGCAGGTGCACTTCCTCCCTCAGTGGCCTTGCTAAACTTGATGCAACGTGAAGAAAGTCTCCACGGCCTTGGTACACTGACCCTAGATGCAAACAAAGGCTTTCAATACCATTCTGGAACTGTTTTCGTCGGTGAAATACATGCTCCTACGATCGACCTTATTTACCGTACAGTATTACCGTAAACATACAATGATATTGCTCAATAATAACCCATAACTCGTCGTGTCGGGGTTACAAGACCTTTAGGAAAAGTTCCCTGGGTTCTTGAGGTCTGGAAGTACCCCCCCCCCCCCCCCCCCCCCCCCCACACACACACAAACACACAAACACACACACACACCGCGTTCGTTCGTCTCTCTCCATTTTTGTCGTCCTCCCTCAAAACCTCTTTCTTTCTCCCCCCTGCACATCTCTCTCTCTCTCTCTCTCTCTCTCTCTCTCTCTCTCTCCTCTCCTCTCTCTCTCTCCCTCCTCCCATCCTTCCTAATCCCCTTCTACCCCTTCCTCACCCCCCCCCCCCCTTCTTCTTCTAACCACACTATGTCCATGAATGTGAATGCACCCAGGGGGGATAATCAATCAGAAGTATTCACGGTTCCGCCTGACCACTCGGTTGTCTCCCGATGGGGTTCATTCGGAGATTTCCGTGATGAAGTGTACGTGTTCGTGCATGCGTATGCAAGCGAGCACACATGCGTACGTGCGTATACGTATGTCTGTGTGTGCATGCAGGAAGAAAAAGGAGAATGACTGCTAAGATTCTCTCTCTCTCTCTCTCTCTCTCTCTCTCTCTCTCTCTCTCTCTCTCTCTCTCTCTCTCCGTCTCTCTCTCCTCTCCCCCACCCCCTAATCTACGTGTAATTCCTTCCTTCCTACGATCTCTCGATCCTCTTCCCGGCTCTCACTCCTGCCCCGTCGCTTCCACCCCTTTCCCCGCCATCGCCTGTCGCCTGCATTTCTCCTTCAGTCAGCAGGGTAAACAGGCCGCGACAGCTGGGCACCATGTCAGCAGGTAAACAGGCCGCGACAGTTGGGCACCATGTCAGCAGGGTAAACAGGCCGCGACAGTTGGGCACCATGTCAGGCAAAAGCAGGCCCGCGACAGTTGGGCACCATGTCAGCAGGTAAACAGGCCGCGACAGTTGGGCACCATGTCAGCAGGTAAACAGGCCACGACAGCTGGGCACCATGTCAGCAGGTAAACAGGCCGCGACAGCTGGGCACCATGTCAGCAGGTAAACAGGCCGCGACAGTTGGGCACCATGTCAGCAGGTAAACAGGCCGCGACAGTTGGGCACCATGTCAGCAGGTAAACAGGCCACGACAGCTGGGCACCATGTCAGCAGGTAAACAGGCCGCGACAGTTGGGCACCATGTCAGCAGGCAAACAGGCCGCGACAGTTGGGCACCATGTCAGCAGGTAAACAGGCCACGACAGCTGGGCACCATGTCAGCAGGTAAACAGGCCGCGACAGGTGGGCACCATGCCACAGTTTGGAACCAGCGCCAGGCAGAACGTGGACTCGCTGACTGGCTGACCACCCGTAAGTACGAGGAAGCCACGTGGGAGGGTTTGTTGGAACGAGTTCGTGGACAAGCATTAAACAACAACAACAACAACAACAACAACAACAACAACAACAACAACAACAAACCGACCTGCCGGTCAGTCTGATCGCTTCCTGAGAAAGTCTCGGCCAGTAAAACCTGTGAGAGTGACAATACTCTGGACTGCTATACATTTCTGTTGTGTTCGGAACTTGGCAGGCTGGGAGAGAGTGTGTGTGTGTGTGTGTGTGTGGTGGTGGTGGGGGGTAGGTGGGTGGGGAAGGGTGGTTGTTGTTGCTGTCGTCGTCGTTATTGTTGCTGTTGTTTTAGTTTTCTGTCCTATTTTAATGTCCTATTCATTCAAGTTTAAAAGGCTGTGCCAGTCTTGAATAAAAATTACTCTGTGTTAGGTTTTCTTATGGGAGCAAAAGTGACCCTACTTGTTTACTGTTTATTGTTTACTGTTCCCTGCCTCATTTCATTTTCAACTTCGTTTCGAGTAAATCGAGGTTATTTTGTATTTGTTTCTGTCTGTCTTTGAGTTTGTCTTTTGATCTCCCTTGCATCCTTGGGTGGATCCTCAAGCGTAGGCTCAAAGATTGTCCCCTATTTTTATACTGTTTGCATAATGTCTTTAGTTTTTCAGCGAATTTTTTCCTCTCCACACTTTCGTTTGGTTTCATTTACTACCCTTCGCTGGCTGCTTTGAGGGTGCTGCTGGATTCTTTTTTGCACCCTTGGTGGTGTGAACACCACGGTATTATGGACTGTGGTGTGTCTCTATTTGACGCCAGGAGCGCAGACACAACCAGCCGTGTTTCCTTGATGAATTCCGATCCAGCGGACGTAAAGGCCTCGGAGCAGGCAATACAAATATATTTGCCTCGGAGCAGGCAATACAAATATCGGAGCAGGCAATATAAATATATTTGCCTCGGAGCAAGCAATACAAATATATTTGCCTCGGAGCAGGCAATACAAATATATTGCCTTCAAAAGGGATTACGAAAGGCCTCGGAGCAGGCAAAACAAATACATTTGCCTTCAAAAGGGATTACGATGGTTCCCTTATGCAGTTAGTGAAGAGTTTTCATATATGTAATATATTTTTTTTAATTTCATGTTCCCAGTTTCTCCATCTTCGACACCCCCCCCCCCCCCCCCCCCCCCCCGAAGTCCAAATCTTTGCCAAGTCATTACTATGAAGACAGCTGAGAGTTGTTGGCCTGCGCTTGGTCCCCCACCCCCACCCCACACACACACACACTATTAGATTGTTCGTCTATATATATATTTGTCTGACTTCATTCAAGTTTAAAAGGCTGTGCCAGTCTTGAATAAACGTTACTCTGTGTTAGGTTTCCTTATGGGAGCAAAAGTTACCCCACTTGTTTACTGTTTATGTTCCCAGTTTCTCCATCTTCACCACCCCCCTTAAGTCCAAATCTTTGCCAAGTCATTACTACGAAGACAGTTTGAATTGTTGGCCTGCGCTTGTTTTTCCCTCACTATTTGATTGTTTCTTTGTATTTGTCTGACTTTATTCAAGTTTAAAAGGCTGTGCCAGTCTTGAATAAAAGTTACTCTGTGTTAGGTTTTCTTATGGGAGCAAAAGTTACCCAATTTGTTTACTATTTAATAGTACAGAGAATAAAAGGTGTGGAGAAGGTCATCCAGGTGGAAGTGTGGATCTTGCCAGTAGATGTCAGACCCGTTGTTGCCAGGTGGACCTGGTGTTGTGAGGTAGAGGTCAGACCTGTTGTTGCCTTAGGTGGACCTGGTGTTGTGAGGTAGAGGTCAGACCAGTTGTTGCCAGGTGGACCTGGTGTTGTGAGGTAGAGGTCAGACCTGTTGTTGCCTGAGGTGGACCTGGTGTTGTGAGGTAGAGGTCAGACCAGTTGTTGCCAGGTGGACCTGGTGTTGTGTGGCAGAGGTCAGACCCGTTGTTGCCAGGTGG
>JADBJO010005061.1:100000-102500 GCA_016801955.1 Conus betulinus | reverse complement strand
GGAAAACAATTCATACACAACCGTGTAGGCAGACTCAAACAGATACACTCATATACAAACCTGCGTCGGTATGCACAGCACACGCCTGCACAAGGACGCACACATACACACATGCACACATGAACGGACACACACACACACACACACACACACACCACACACACACACACACACACACACACACACACACACACACACACACACACACACACACACACCAAATCTCGCATGGCATCCAGAACAGGCGAACGCTGAGGTTTCCACCTCCCAGTCGGGAAGAAAGTCAAAGAAAGATGAATCATGTAGCCGTAATGACATAATGATATCTAAAAGCAATGACCGCTATTACCTGTGACACAATGATATCTAAAAGCAATGACTGCTATTACCTGTGACACAATGATATCTAAAAGCAATGACACTGTTACCTGTGGACACAATGATATCTAAAAGCAATGACACTGTTACCTGTGACACAATGATATCTAAAAGCAATGACCGCAATTACCTGTGACACAATGATATCTAAAAGCGATGACATTGTAACCTGTGACACAGTGATATCTAAAAGCAATGACACTGTTACCTGTGACACAATGATATCTAAAAGCAATGACGATATCTAAAAGCAATGACCGCCATTACCTGTGACACAATGATATCTAAAGCAATGACCGCCATTACCTGTGACACAATGATATCTAAAAAGCAATGACCGCTACTACCTGTGGGATTCACATGTGAAAACAATAACCACTATTACCTGTGGGATTCACATGGGATAATATCTAAAAGCAATGACCACTATTACCTGTGCGATTCACATGTGCGACTACACACTACAGACACCTGAAAGGCAATGGGCGTGTGGGAGTGACGGGGAGGGAGGGAGCCATGCAGATTGGTGTCCATGATCTGATCATTTCTACACTGGACGACAATGGACTGTTTTCTCAGATCACTCTCCTGATGTCAGAGCAGCCTGGCAGCTTTAGCACTGTAATGCCCATGTGATGAAAGGAAAAAAGTTCAGAAAGTGACGCATATTTAAACTCCATATGATGGTGAAAAATCCCCCACCCCCACTCATCCACATTCTTCTTTCAAAAGTCAGCCGCCGTCTCTCCATTCTTGTATAGCTTCCACCACGACATTGCTGAAGAGACATCTTTAAGAAATGATGTTTAAAAGAAAAAAGAAAAAAAAGTAGCTCGTTGTTACATTCAAAGGTTAGGCTAGACATATCCGGCAACCATACAGCTGACCAACAAATGTATTCTATCTGAAAAGAATGTGTAGTTGTTGGCATGGTGTCAGAATAGCAGACTCAGTGTGGCGAGAGTTATCTCTGTGCTTCTGTTCCAGCTGTTCAGGCGGTCCCTCCATCACGTCTCCCCCTTCCTGCCCCTCCTCCCCCGCTGTCCTCACTCAGACCTTGCCGTTTGTCTCCCCTACCAGCGGTACGGACAGTAGCAGTACCGTGACCTTGACATTATCAAACGTGTCACATGACAGCCACATGCAGGCCAGACGCCACAATAAGGAGTTTCCACTGATTCACTACATCAGCCATGTAAACGTTTTTATTGTTGTTTTTTTTTTTTTTCAGGCCTACCATGAGTGTGAGTCAGCATTTCATGTCAAAACAGATAACTGATCCAAAGAACAACTCCCAGCAGTTATCTCCCTTGTTTGGGGGGGGGGGGGGGGGGGGGGGGGGATTTCCACAATCTTAAAAATACATGACCATCCCCTGAGCTGACGTCACATTTCAGGCCTTTGCACTCACCCGTGACCCTGTGTTTGCGCCAGGTGCAAGCTCCTAAATAGTCCCATTTCTTTGATTTTAATCTGTCTGCTCAGAACCACCTGGTTTGTACCTTGATGGCCAAATGAAAGAAAATGAGAAGAAGCAACATTCAGATACATGTCAGTCAACAACAACAACAACAACAACCCAGAGATTCACACACAACACAACACACACACACACACACACACACACACACACACACACACACACACACACACAGAGAGAGAGAGAGAGAGAGAGAGAGAGAGAGAGAGAGAGAGAGAGAGAGAGAGAGAGAGTTCAAACAATCTAGAATCTTATTCGGCTTCTTTCCGTTTGAAAGTCAGCTTCGCTGTGAACAAGACAGACGGTGTATGTGAAGCCTAAAAGTCAAACAGGATATTTTCTGAATTATAATCAGCCATAATTTTCGCCCCCACGCACAACAGTAGTGACGCCGTGTGATTGGTAGAGAGATACTTTGGCGTTTTCATCTTTCCCCACTCACATTGAGGCTCGGCGACTGGTCTCGATCAGAAGCGTTTAACGGAACACATCTCGGACATACGTCATAAAAAAATTCGTAGAGATTGCTCTCTCTCTCTCTCTCTCTCTCTCTCTCTCTCTCTCTCTGACATTTCAACTGCTCTTTACTTAAATGACAAAAAGGTTGAAGAAACTAACAGCCATAAAGTTCTTGGAGTTGTC
>JADBJO010005061.1:82500-97500 GCA_016801955.1 Conus betulinus | reverse complement strand
TTAAAAACATGGATGAGGTTGACACACCGGATGTGTGAACGTTAAAAACATGGATGAGGTTGACACACCCGGAAGTGTGAACGTTAAAAACATGGATGAGGTTGACACACCGAAAGTGTGAACGTTAAAAAACATGGATGAGGTTGACACACCGGATGTGTGAACGTTAAAACATGGATGAGGTTTGACACACAACCGGAAGTGTGAACGTTAAAAACATGGATGAGGTTTGACACACCGGAAGTGTGAACGTCAAAAACATGGATGAGGTTGACACATCGGAAGTGTGAACGTTAAAAAACATGGATGATCAACGATAACCACTGAAGGAAAGGTCCGACGACACACGATGACGGACACAAAGATGAACATAATCGCCCGAAGTGCTGTACGAAGTGGGACACCAAAACTTAATGTTGACACAATGACTGGAAAAAATGTTTTCTTTTCTTTTGTTTTGTTTGTTTGTTTATCATTCGTAGTAGTAGTAGTAGTAGTAGTAGTAGTAGTAGTAATAGTAGTAGTAGTAGTAGCAGCAGCAGCAGCAGCAGCAGTAGTAGTAGTAGTAGTAGTAGTAGTAGTAGTAGTAGCTGTTATTGTTGTCGTTGTATAGCAAAACTTCTGACGTAAAAAATGAAATGGTTACAGTAAGGGATAATACGCAATGATTTACATAATGCTGTACTGAAGAAAACTGGCGTGATGAACAGGGATGGATACACTTTCTGTCTCAAAGTTAAAGATATCAGTACAAGTATATTTTAGATGTACATTATTCCACGTGCTTTAGGAAATGCTGGTAGATTCAATAAATGGAAATGTTTGTATCTGATGTGCAGGTAATGGAATCATAGCCATGATTTGGATTTGGCAAAAAATGTACATATGGATTATGTCTTTAACTTCATCATATTAGTAGCTAAATACTATATAAATCAGCGAAAAAAAAAAAAAGAAAAAAAAAAAAAACTATAGATCTCCCAAGTGCTCATCAATAAGCTGAAATACAAATACAAAATTGGAAATTGTACAGAACCTTAAAAAAATCAAAATTATGTCGATTTTCATAATGCACTCGGCTTGCCTCATATCCTCTCTCTCTCTCTCTCCTCTCTCTCTCTCTCTCTCTCTCTCTCTCTCTCTCTCTCTCTCTCTCAGTCGGGTACTTTTTACCTATTGTCTTCAGAGTGTAAATTGGTGATACAGTTATAACCGATGTGTTGTTCATTTCTATTTATCTATTTTTCTAATGATATTTCCTTACCTATCATTGCGTGAATTATCACGAACAAAACTGCCTTGGGGGTAGGGGAGGAAGGAATATGACGGAAAACTACCAGAAAGCATAAAAAAATAAAACAGGACAAGTATCAACAAAAGATAACGTCAAAAGATGAACGATGAACATCAAAGTATGGTGAACGTGAGGAGGTGAAGGAGGAACGTGAAAACGTGAAGGCCGATGAACATCAAATGACGTCAAATGAACGTCAGAAGGTGAAGGAGGAACGTCATAACATGAAGGCCTATGAACATCAAAGGGTGTCAAATGAACGTCATATGGGGAAGGAGGAACATCAAAAAGCAATGAAAAACGATAAACAAACATTAAAAAAAAAAAAAAAAAAAAAAAAATTAAACCTGCATGCGATCAAAGCCGAGCCGGAAAGAACATTGAAAGAAAAAGTCCAAAGATTGAAAGAAAAAGTCAGAAGAGATCTGAATGGAATGATAACTGCAGATAAACTCTCAGATGGTGCCAGGACGAATGTCCCAACATGTAGCCTACAGCTTGACGGCCCTGGATTTAGCAGGTATTCAGTGCCCGAAAAAATACCGCCTAACCCAATACCTTGCACATAAAAATTCGAACTGTTACCTGTCAAAGAACACATTTCAAGTTTGGTTTTGAAACTTTCCTTGATTGATGGTCAACCGAACATTGCCAAAATACAGCAAGAGTTCCTGCTCACGCACTGTCTAGACAACATATTAATTTCCATTGTCCGGTTCTAATCTTTCTCAAGGCTTAACATGATCTGGCATTATATCAACAAGTAATGAGCAAAAATTAAAAAAAAAAAAAAAAAAAAAAAACCCGCATAAAAGACTGTAAGTGTTATGTCTGGCTTTGACGTCAGCGTTATGTAATAAGCTACGTTTTTCTCCCCTTCTTCCCTATCCTCCGCCTCCCTCCCCCAACCCCCTCCCCAATCTTCTGCAGCATATGTTGCGGGCTCATTAGAGTTCTGGCCTTTCACTGTCTCCGACACAACGCATCCTCTGAATACAGAAACAGGGGAGGAGAGGACATGCTATGAGGGCGCCAGTTACACCGTTCAGAGATACACTACCACACAAGAACAGGCTTCCTTTGAATCTTTGGCAGCATCGAGCAAGGGTGTTGGAATTCAATCCGTCGTATTCACAAAAAGCTTGTTCATGCCCTGGCAAATACAGGTGCTCCTATGCTCATGCGACACGTACCTCCGTTTGATATCACACACACACACACACACACACACACACACACACACACACACACACACACACACATATGCATGCATGCATGCATTGTGCGTGAATGTGTGTACGTGCGTGTGTACGTGCGTATGTGCGTGTGTGTGTCCTTGTGTAATTTACCTGAGATGCTTTAGAAAATGTGATTGCTTTGTTCTTTAAGCTTTTTGGTCATACGGCATAGTGGGCATGATCCCCCGTGTATCTGATCACCGTCCCCCTGTCCCCACACACACCAGCCGTCCCACCAGCATCTTCCACCCCATTTTCCAGCCTCCTCCTTCTCTGCTTTTCCTCCACCTCCACCCAGTCTTCAGCCTTTTCCACCCGTCCTCTCCACACACCCCATCCCTCTTCCAACGTCTCCCCCCCCCCCCCCCCACCGCACCTCCACCTCTCACCCCCACCCCCTTACCTCTCGCCAACTTTGACAACCTTCTCGCCCATTCTTATCCCTTCCCCAAACGAATCCAGTCCCCACCCCCTTTTTCCAATGTCTTCCACCCCCCCCCCCCCCCCTTATCTTTTCCCCCGCCTTCCCACTCCTTCATACCCAACATCTCCCAACCCCCTGTCTCCCTCCCTCCCTCCATCTCCCTGCCTCTTTCATCCCCTTCCCCTATCTCCCCATGACCCCTCTTAAACCCCTGTTCCATCCCTCACCTTCATCCCGCCCCCCCCCCCCCCCCCCCGCCCCCCGGCCCCTGAC
Organism: Conus betulinus; assembly: GCA_016801955.1. Classification (NCBI taxonomy): domain Eukaryota; kingdom Metazoa; phylum Mollusca; class Gastropoda; order Neogastropoda; family Conidae; genus Conus; species Conus betulinus. The sequence goes on along the minus strand of JADBJO010005061.1, from coordinate 94,271 downwards.
TGACATGTTGACGATGAAGGGATGGGAGACGGAGGCCAGGATCTCCTTCTCGTTCTTGATGTGCTCCACCTGCTTCAGCTTGATCACCTGGGCCATGGACATCACCTTGAGGGCCAGGTACTCCTTGGCCGTCTCCCGGATCAGCACCACCCGCCCGAAGGTACCCGTCCCTGGCAACACACACAGCACACACACCCATGATGAAGGTACCCTGCAACCATTGGCCAACACACAGCACACACACCACTATGATGAAGGTACCCTGCAACCATTCGCCAACACACAGCACCCCCCCCCCCCCCCCCCCCCCGATAAGATACCCTGCAACCATTCGCAACACACACAGCACCCCCCCCCCCCCCCCCCCCCCCCCCGATTAAGATACCCTGCAACCATTGGCCAACACACAGCACACACACCCCCATGATGAAGGTACCCTGCAACCATTCCAACCACACACACCACCACCCCCCCCCCATGATGAAGGTACCCTGCACACACCATTGGCCAACACACAGCACACCCCCCCCATGATGAAGGTACCCTGCAATCATTGGCCAACACACAGCACACACCCCCCCCCCCCCCCCCTGCAACCATTGGCCAACACACAGCACCCCCCCCCCCCCCCCCCCATGATGATGATGGTACCCTGCAACCATTGGCCAACACACAGCACACACCCCCCCCCGCCCACATAATGAAGGTACCCTGCAAGCACTGGCCAACACACAGCACACACACCCACCCATGATGAAGGTACCCTGCAACCATTCGCTAGGCACCTGGAAAGATCGGTAGGTGACAGCACTAAACCGGAAAGATCGGTAGGTGACAGCACTAAACTGGAAAGATCGGTAGGTGACAGCACTAAACTGGAAAGATCGGTAGGTGACAGCACTAAACTGGAAAGATCGGTAGGTGACAGCACTAAACTGGAAAGATCGGTAGGTGACAGCACTAAACTGGAAAGATCGGTAGGTGACAGCACTAAAACTGGAAAGATCGGTAGGTGACAGCACTAAACTGGAAAGATCAGTAGGTCACATCAGTAGGTCACAGCACTAAAGGTGCTGACACATCAGCCGTTCCACTCAAAGGCTGCACACCACAAATTCATGCGCCAAGACCTTGCTTAAATGAATCGAGTATTTATAGACTGGCGCAGTTGGATTGTTTTGAGAATTTTTTTTTTCTGTCTCAAAGTCTGGTTATCCTCATTTCTTTTTTTTTCATATGGCCATCCAGGAACAAGCCAGGTGGTTCTAAGCAGACGGATGAAAATCATATGAATAGGATTGGCTTGGACTCTCGTAAGCTGGCGCAAAAGATAGGATAGGGTCACGGGTGAGTGCAAAGGCCTGAAAATGTCTGTCAACTATAGGAAAGGTCATGTATTTGAAGATCGTTTGTGATTTCAAAGATCCCCCTTAAAACAAGGGAAATAACTGGTGGAGTTGTTATTGTTTTTGTTTGTTTGTTGTTGGCGTTTGCTGTTTTTGATCAATTATGAGATAAATATCAAATGCTGACTCCTATTCATGGCAGGCCTCAAAACAGTGGCATGTACTGTACAGTGTTTTAGAGCCAAATCCTAACTGCGGCGTGTGGCCACACTGTACAGCAAAACCGATTGAAGCACAGTGGTCGGACCTGCCAGTGCTGAACAGACACACTGCTACACGATTCTTTACTTCTGCCAGTGCTGAACAGACACACTGCCACACGATTCTTTACTTCTGCCAGCGCTGAACAGACACACTGCTGCACGATTCTTTACTTCTGCCAGCGCTGAACAGACACACTGCTGCACGATTCTTCACTTCTGCCAGTGCTGAACAGACACACTGCTGCACGATTCTTTACTTCTGCCAATGCTGACACAGACACACTGCTGCACGATTCTTCACTTCTGCCAGCGCTGAACAGACAGACTGCTGCACGATTCTTTACTTCTGCCAGCGCTGAACAGACACACTGCTGCTGCACGATTCTTTACTTCTGCCAGCGCTGAACAGACACACTGCTGAACTACACGATTCTTTACTTCTGCCAGCGCTGAACAGACAGACCGCTGCACGATTCTTTACTTCTGCCAGTGCTGAACAGACACACTGCTGCACGATTCTTTACTTCTGCCAGCGCTGAACAGACAGACCGCTGCACGATTCTTTACTTCTGCCAGCGCTGCTGAACAGACACACTGCTGCACGATTCTTTACTTCTGCCAGCGCTGAACAGACAGACCGCTGCACGATTCTTTACTTCTGCCAGCGCTGAACAGACAGACCGCTGCACGATTCTTTACTTCTGCCAGCGCTGAACAGACACACTGCTGCACGATTCTTTTACTTCTGCCAGCGCTGAACAGACACACTGCTGCACGATTCTTTACTTCTGCCAGCGCTGAACAGACAGACCGCTGCACGATTCTTTATTCTTTACTTCTGCCAGCGCTGAACAGACTGCTGCTACGATTCTTTACTGCCAGTGCTGAACAGACACACTGCTACACGATTCTTTACTTCTGCCAGCGCTGAACAGACACACTGCTGCACGATTCTTTACTTCTGCCAGCGCTGAACAGACACACTGCTACACGATCTTTACTTCTGCCAGCGCTGAACAGACAGACTGCTGCACGATTCTTTACTTCTGCCAGCGCTGAACAGACACACTGCTGCACGATTCTTCACTTCTGCCAGCGCTGAACAGACAGACCGCTGCACGATTCTTTACTTCTGCCAGCGCTGAAACAGACAGACCGCTGCACGATTCTTTACTTCTGCCAGCGCTGAACAGACACACTGCTGCACGATTCTTTACTTCTGCCAGCGCTGAACAGACACACTGCTGCACGATTCTTTACTTCTGCCAGTGCTGAACAGACACACTGCTGCACGATTCTTTACTTCTGCCAGTGCTGAACAGACACACTGCTGCACGATTCTTTACAACTCCGATGTGAGACGGCTGGTTGACCTTTACATGGCTGCCAGCCTTCCGGAGTCAAACTTCGGAAACCAGGGGATGAAGGGGATGGGTGTAGTGAAGAGGAAGCAACTCAGTTTTTACTGAAAGTATTTCTAACCCCCTTATGTTGACAAATGTGGAGGGTTAACAAGAAACCGCACTTTTCATACCTAATTATGCCAACATCCATATACCATGATTTGGGCTTTGTTCTGCAATACGTTTTTTGTCCCTATTCAAAATGCCCCCCCCCCCCCCCCACCCCACCACACACACACACACACGCATTAAGAGAAAACAAAAACAAACACAAAATATATTTTCAGCAGCAGCAGCAGAGGCAGTAGAAGAAAAGAGACTTGCCCAATACACACATACATATGATGCTTGCGCGCATGCGTGTACTCAGACTTCATGTTCCTATTCCAAGGATGTAGAGTTGCAGGTTTCTTTGCCACTAGATGCCCCTTGGCCAAGTGGATAACGCACTCGCCCAGAAAACAAGACAGCGCCGGGGTCCGAGGTTCGGACCTCAGAGGCACGGGGTCAGTATTGTTGGCAGCCTCTCTCCACCACAACGCTAGCGGTCCCTGAGCGCTAGTCTTTCAGGTGAAACCATACACCGAGGTGTTGCGTGTTGCGCACGTGACAGAACACACAACGACGACGACGGAATGGTCTCTGACAACATTAGAACAAAAAATAACCGAAGAAAAGAATATATGGAAGAAGAACAAGAAAGGGAAAATTGATGGCGCTGTAGTTTCGTACTGAAGTCATGAGTATCTGACACAGCGATTCGAAGTAAAATACCCCCCCCCCCCCCCCCCCCCCCCCCCGAAAAAAAAAAAATCCGCTACAAAACACACACACTCACATATACATTACAGTCATGATTCTCTCTCTCTCTCTCTCTCTCTCTCTCTCTCTCTCTCTCTCTCTCTCTCTCTCTCTCTCTCTCTCTCTCTTTTCGCACGAAGAGACAGAAAGACTTGCTTTTCTTTCTAAATCCCCACCTTCCCTTCTCCCCCCAAAAGCGCAGAGCTCATTCATTCCCATCAAGCCTGAGACAGAAGAGCTGCAGCCTCCAGAACTTCACCTTGTCAGCACTGCTTGTTTCAGCTCCCTCCCCTCCCCCGCCCTCCCCTTCTTCAGTCTCTCTCTTTCCTTTTTCTTTTTTAGTTTAGAAGCAGACTAATTAGACAGCTGTTTCATTCGTGTTCGTGTGTGTTGAGTGCCGTGCATTTTGTTCTGCTTTTGTTTCCTTTTTTCTGTGTGCTCGTTTGGGAGATAATTCGGCTGAACATTTGGAATACCGGCCCCTCGAGCGGATGGGAACCCCACTTCCGTTTTTTTTTTTTTTCTTCTGGATTTGTGTGGTCTTTTGAACACACACACACACACACACACACACACACACACACACACACACACACACACACACACCTCACGCACACACACACACATACACACACTGCTTCCTCCTCCCGCACACAAACACAAATATCCACACACGTTAAACTGAGAGAGAGAGAGAGAGAGAGAGAGAGAGAGAGAGAGAGAGAGAGGGGGGGGAGGGAGAGGAGAAGGGAGGGAGTGAGAGTGAGAGAGTGAGAGAGAGAGACAGAGACAGACAGACAGACAAACAGACAGAAACAGAGAGAGAGAGAGAGAGAGAGAGAGAGAGAGAGAGAGAGAGAGAGAGAGAGAGAGAGAGAGAGAGAGAGACTTCTTGGTGTGGGGAGATTTAAAGTAAAATCTTTTTCTTTTCCTTTTTTTTTTTTTTTTTTTTTCATTTATTTATTTATTTTTTGTTTCTTGTTCTTTTTGCACAGACCTTCGGATGCGCATGTTCTCTCCTAATCGTTTCGATTAGCAGTAAGGTATATTATCTGGATGGCTCTACAGTCGGTGTTATTCTCGCCAGATTATTTACCTTAAACACACACACACACACACACACACACACACACACACACACACACACACACACACACACACACACACTCACTGATGTTACAGTGGTTACAAATTTAGCAGAATGGCCCGGTGCCCAGGGGCGCAGGTGCATTACAAACGTTCCTGTTTGCTTTGGCGGTAAATCCCACTCCCAACGAGCACTGCGGCCAAGCATGATAAAGCCAGCTATTATTCTTGCCGGGAATACACTCGGCGAAACAAGATCTTCGGGATGACTGCACATTTTAGAAGCAGACCTGTTTTGAAGCGGTTTCGTTGCAGGGCATGTCACACAGCGAAACGCCTACAGACATGACGCTACAAATTACGCGGAGTGGTGTGCCACGTTCCTCGTCACTCAGACCCTGGCGCGCGTTATGTCTTTGTTTGTATTTTTTTTTAATTTCGAAAAAGATTGTTTTCAGGCACGCTCATTTGGTTTTTTTTAACTGTCAGCGTCAGTCTACGAAAGACAGTGACTGCATAGCACAGGGTAAGAGAAGATAATCTACTGACGGAAAGAAGTTCAACGAAGCCTCGTTCTGTCACTTGATTATCTTCTATTGTTTCATTCCTTGAGCTTCTTTCCATCAATAGATTTTTTTTTTTTTTTTTTTCCATCGACAGTTTATCTTCTCTTTCTGTGTTGATACTATCATGACAGGGCAGGCAGTATGCTATGCTGCATAGCATGGTGGACTGTGTTGACACTACATTGACATGGCAGGCAGTGTGCTATGCTGCATAGCATGGTGGATTGTGTTGACACTACATTGACATGGCAGGCAGTGTGCTATGCTGCATAGCATGGTGGACTGTGTTGATACTACATTGACATGGCAGGCAGTGTGCTATGCTGCATAGCATGGTGGACTGTGTTGACACTACATTTGACATGGCAGTGTGCTATGCTGCATAGCATGGTGGACTGTGTTGACACTACCATGACATGGGCAGGCAGTGTGCTATGCTGCATAGCATGGTGGACTGTGTTGACACTACCATGACATGGCAGGCAGTGTGCTATGCTGCATAGCATGGTGACTGTGTTGACACTACCATGGCAGGCAGGCAGTGTGCTATGCTGCATAGCATGGTGGACTGTGTTGACACTACCATGCCATGGCAGTGTGCTATGCTGCATAGCATGGTGGACTGTGTTGACACTACCATGGCATGGCAGTGTGCTATGCTGCATAGCATGGTGGACTGTGTTGACACTACCATGGCATGGCAGTGTGCTATGCTGCATAGCATGGTGGACTGTGTTGACACTACCATGGCATGGCGGTGTGCTATGCTGCATAGCATGTTGGACTGTGTTGACACTACATTGACATGGCAGTGTGCTATGCTGCATAGCATGGTGGACTGTGTTGACACTACATTGACATGGCAGTGTGCTATGCTGCATAGCATGGTGGACTGTGTTGTTGACACTAATTGACATGGCAGGCAGTGTGCTATGCTGCATAGCATGGTGGACTGTGTTGACACTACATTGACGTGGCAGGCAGTGTGCTATGCTGCATAGCATGGTGGACTGTGTTGACACTACTACATTGACATGGCAGTGTGCTATGCTGTATAGCATGGTGGACTGTGTTGACACTACATTGACATGGCAGTGTGTGCTATGCTGCATAGCACGGTGGACTGTGTTAACACTACATTGACATGGCAGGCAGTGTGCTATGCTGCATAGCACGGTGGACTGTGTTGACACTACATTGACATGGCAGGCAGTGTTCTCTGCTACATAGCACGGTGGACTACCTCAACCGCCACCTGTCGTGTCCACTGAAGAGTTCCATGGACTCTTTCGGACTTCTCTTTCATGACCTACGGCTCAGACTTCTTCTCTGTCTCACCCTCAGTGCCACTTCAGAGGCAGCATTGCTTCCACGCCATACCGCTCATTCCAGCTCCCCGACCACAGCCACACCCGGTTAGCACCGTCGCAACCCAGGCGCTGGCAATCCACTGCGAGCTGTCATTATCAAGCCGTCATGAGGCAACCCGCCAGACGAGACACTGCACCCCTGACAGACACCCCTGACTGCACCCCCTGACAGTCTGATGAATGGTTTTGCACCCTGACAGTCTGATGAATGGTTTGAGACAATGCACCCCTGACAGTCTGATGAATGGTTTGCACCCTGACAGTCTGATGAATGGTTTGCACCCCTGACAGTCTGATGAATGGTTTGAGACACTGCACCCCTGACAGTCTGATGAATGGTTTGAGACACTGCACCCCTGACAGTCTGATGAATGGGTTTGAGACACTGCACCCCTGACAGTCTGATGAATGGTTTGAGATACTGCACCCCTGACAGTCTGATGAATGGTTTACACCCTGACAGTCAGTCTGATGAATGGTTTGCACCCTGACAGTCTGATGAATGGTTTACACCCTGACAGTCTGATGAATGGTTTGCACCCTGACAGTCTGATGAATGGTTTGCACCCTTGGCAGTCTGATGAATGGTTTGCACCCTGACAGTCTGATGAATGGTTTGCACCCTGACAGTCTGATGAATGGTTTGCACCCCTGACAGTCTTATGAATGGTTTGCACCCTGACAGTCTGATGAATGGTTTGCACCCTGACAGTCTGATGAATGGTTTGCACCCTTGGCAGTCTGATGAATGGTTTGCACCCTGACAGTCTGATGAATGGTTTGCACCCTGACAGTCTGATGAATGGTTTGCACCCTGACAGTCTGATGAATGGTTTGCACCCTGACAGTCTGATGAATGGTTTGCACCCTGACAGTCTGATGAATGGTTTGCACCCCTGACAGTCTGATGAATGGTTTTTGCATCCTGACAGTCTGATGAATGGTTTGCACCCCTGACAGTCTGATGAATGGTTTGCATCCTGACAGTCTGATGAATGGTTTGCACCCCTGACAGTCTGATGAATGGTTTGCATCCTGACAGTCTGATGAATGGTTTGCACCCTGACAGTCTGATGAATGGTTTGCACCCCCTGACAGTCTGATGAATGGTTTGCACCCTGACAGTCTGATGAATGGTTTGCACCCTGACAGTCTGATGAATGGTTGCTGCTGGTGTTTTGATCTGATCCAACACACATAGGACACCACCCACTGACCTCCCGTTGACCAGTAGGACACCACCCCCACTGACCTCCCGTTGACCAGTAGGACACCACCCACTGACCTCCTCCCGTTGACCAGTAGGACCCCACCCACTGACCTCCCGTTGACCAGTAGGACCCCACCCACTGACCTCCCGTTGACCAGTAGGACCCCACCCACTGACCTCCCGTTGACCAGTAGGACACCACCTACTGACCTCCCGTTGACCAGTAGAACACCACCTACTGAGCATCTGTTGACCACAGTCATTGCTTAGTAGGACACCACCTGCTGAACCCCTGTTGACCACTGAACTCCTGTGTGACCACAGTCACTGCTTAGTGGCGGAATCAGCGTGAGATTATGTCCCCTCCGGAGGGCGCCACCACACCCGTCGTCCATCAACAGTCCTCGTGAACTCGCCGACGTTCACGACATCGATTCCAATACATCAAAGACACCGACGCACATAGGCGGAAATCGAAACTGCATTTACCACGACAGCAGGGGGTGACGGGCCACAGAATCTGAAATTCTTTTTCATGCCAGTCGATGATCATGAGAACATTGAAGAGGATGCTATGGAGTGGCATTCTGGTCTGGGACTGCCTCAGAGGGCTGTTCTTGCTGTGCTTACTTTCAGGGTGTATTTCAGCGTCAATCAGACTGTTCTTGCTGCTGTGCTTACTTTCAGGGTGTATTTCAGCGTCAATCAGGCTGTTCTTGCTGTGCTTACTTTCAGGATGTATTTCAGCGTCAATCAGGCTGTTCTTGCTGTGCTTACTTTCAGGATGTATTTCAGCGTCAATCAGGCTGTTCTTGCTGTGTGCTGACTTTCAGGATGTATTTCAGCGTCAATCAGGCTGTTCTTGCTGTGCTGACTTTCAGGATGTATTTCAGCGTCAATCAGGCTGTTCTTGCTGTGCTGACTTTCAGGATGTATTTCAGCGTCAATCAGGCTGTTCTTGCTGTGTGCTTACTTTCAGGATGTATTTCAGCGTCAATCAGGCTGTTCTTGCTGTGCTTACTTTCAGGATGTATTTCAGCGTCAATCAGGCTGTTCTTGCTGTGCTTACTTTCAGGATGTATTTCAGCGTCAATCAGGCTGTTCTTGCTGTGCTTACTTTCAGGGTGTATTTCAGCGTCAATCAGGCTGTTCGTGCTGTGCTGACTTTCAGGATGTATTTCAGCGTCAATCAGGCCCGGAAGATACAGTCACCCACAAAAAAAAAATTCTACAATATAAACAGTTCCGATGGGAATCGAACCAACGACCTTCCAGTCAGTAGTCCTTGATGCTAACCACTGAGCCACATGGGCTGGTTGTATATCAGGTACTTTGCCATACATCAATTAGAAATGAATATATTTACCGTCGACAAAAGTTCAACCAGAATTCGTACCAGCTATTGAACGTTCACACAAAGCGGGAGCAGTCACGTGTTAAGCGGCGACATCGTTCATTGGCTGATGTTACCGATTTCATGAAACACGTTTCAAAATTTAAGTGCACACCGTGGAAGAGAAACATGCTCGAAAGAGTTTCGAAACCTGTTTCAGACGAACGTTTAAGGCACAGCTAAGACAGAAACCATCACGTTGCTTGCTTGCTTCGCACAGCAGGGGACCATGGTCTGAAAGAAATCTCTGACGGAGCAGGCCTCTTACGCAATACCTCTTCACTGCGTGTGGTTACCAATGTGTGTTTCAATGTGTGTTTTCACAAGCAAAGTTTGCACGACCTTGAAACAAACCATGACAAACAGAAGCCCCAGACTGCCGCAAAACGGTAAACAACGGCGGGTTCTGGTTACGGCTGCACGTGTTCTCACAGCGCCTCCGGCCAGTGCTCACTACCATCTGGTAGACACTGGAACCCCCGAGTAAAATCCTCGAGAAATTCATGTAAAGTTGTATGGATCTTGAGAAGAAGGGCCGACAAAAGGTCTGTGCAGTATAGACAGAATGATGGTCCAAGAAACACAAGTGTTTAGAGAAGCAAGTCTTTCGTAGAGGGTCAGGGTGGTAAAGACGAGAAACATTTTAAAGAAAAAGGAAAAGGAAAAGAAAACAAAACGTCTTAGAAGTGGTCAGTTTTTGATGGAGGGTGTGGTCAGTTTTTGATGGAGGGTGGGTCAGCTTTGATGGAGGGCGTGGTCAGTTTTTGATGGAGGGTGTAGTCAGTTTTTGATGGAGGGTGTAGTCAGTTTTTGATGGAGGGTGTGGTCAGTTTTGATGGAGGGTGTAGTAAGTTTTTGATGGAGGGTGTGGTCAGTTTTTGACGAAGGTGTGGTCAGTTTTTGATGGAGGGTGTGGTCAGTTTTTGATGGAGGGTGTAGTCAGTTTTTGATGAAGGGTGTAGTCAGTTTTTGATGGAGGGGGTCAATGTGGCATGGGTGAGAAACGTTTCCCCGAAAAACGACCAGTCTTTAGAAGGAACAGTCTCACGTGAAGGGTCTGTTGGGTGGAGAGGAAAAATCTGTTTCAGAAAACAAACACGGCTTAGGGCAGGCAGGCTTTGGAGCAAGGTCAATCGGGAACGGACAAAGACAAAAACAAACAAAAAAAAAATGTTTCATGAAAATAAGCCTTTAAAGACAGACAGTCTGTGTTGGGAAATAAATCTAGAACAAACAACGCAAGAAGAAGAAGAAAAAAAAAAAAAAGAAAAAGAAAAAAGCAAATAGACGGAGATGGTCTTTGTTTGTTTGGAAGGAAATTTTACCCCCCCACCCCCCCCCCCCCCTTCAAAAAATAAATAAATAAAATAATAAAACGATTCAGATGTCCAAGTCTTTAAAGGGATTAGATCTGCTATAGGCACTGAACCATCGTCACAGAAAAAAGAAGGAGGGGGTGGGGGGGGGGGGGGGGGGAAGGGGAGGAGTCTTGGCAAGTGCAGCAAGTATTGACACATTAACAAACACCAAGTATTGACACATTAACAAACACCAAGTATTGACACATTAACAAACACCAAGTATTGACACACATTAACAAACACCAAGTATTGACACATTAACAAACAGCTCCGGGAAACCAAGTATTGACACATTAACAAACACAAGTATTGACACATTAACAAACACCAAGTATTGACACATTCACAAAACACCAAGTATTGACACATTAACAAACACCAAGTATTGACACATTAACAAACACCAAGTATTGACACATTAACAAACAGCTCCGGAAAACCAAGTATTGACACATTACAACAAACAGCTCCGGGAAACCAAGTATTGACACATTAACAACAGCTCGGGAAACCAAGTATTGACACATTAACAAACAGCTCCGGAAACAGTATTGACACATTAACCAACAGCTCCGGAAAACCAAGTATTGACACATTAACAAACAGCTCGGGAAAACTAAGTATTGACACATTAACAAACAGCTCGGGAAAACCAAGTATTGACACATTAACAAACAGCTCGGGAAAACCAAGTATTGACACATTAACAAACAGCTCGGGAAAACCAAGTATTGACACATTAACAAACAGCTCGGGAAAACCAAGTATTGACACATTAACAACAGCTCGGGAAAACCAAGTATTGACACATTAACAAACAGCTCCGGAAAACCAAGTATTGACACATTAACAAACAGCTCCGGAAACCAAGTATTGACAAATTAACAAACAGCTCGGGAAAACCAAGTATTGACACATTAACAAACAGCTCCGGAAAACCAAGTATTGACACATTAACAAACAGCTCCGGAA
>JADBJO010005061.1:75000-80000 GCA_016801955.1 Conus betulinus | reverse complement strand
CTGTGACCAGACTACCAACATAGAAAACAGAGACTGGCGGGGTGAAAGGCCTTTCTCTTTCCAGCGGCATGGACCAGTCCACCCTCTGTCTTCCAGACACCCACATGTGCTCACAATGCTCCAGTCTGTCTTCAAATCACAGCTCTTCCGTCATGACTGGACTGTATAACGCTGGCGCATGGTTACGCGTTCATTGAATAGACATGTGTCAAGTTGGGACCTGTCAAGTTGGGACCTTTTGCACTTTCCGCTTTGCCTACTGCACATATGAAGTGTGCGTAAATGTGATTTAGTCACGATGCAATCACCGTGATGTTTCTGCAATGTGCGGATGACAAAGTATGAATATTATTACAACTAAAAGACAAGATTCCCCGCTCAATAACAATTCCGTTCCTTTAAAGACCCGACTTTTTTTTTTACAGAACGTATTTCTCTGCCTGGTTCTAGACAGGTTCTATGTATGCAATTCTGGGTGAGGACGTGTACATAACTGTGGAAGTTTCACATATGTGAGGATCCATGTATGTAATTCTGGGGGTTCCATGTATGTAACTCTACATAAGGATCGGTGTATGTAACTCTGGCTGAAAATGCATGTACGTAACTCTGAATGAGGATCTGTGTGTGTAACTCTGGGTGAGGATCCATGTATGTAACTCTGTGTATGTGAGGATCTACGTATGTAACTCTGGTTGAAGATCCATGTATGTAACTCTGGTGTGAAAATCCATGTATGTAACTGGGTGGTGAAATCCATGTATGTACTGTGTAAAATCCATGTAAGTACTGTGGGGTGGTGAAAATCCATGTATGTAACTGTGGGTGTGAAAATCCATGTATGTAACTGTGGGTGGTGAAAAATCCATGTACGTAACGGTGGGCGGTGAAAATCCATGTACGTAACTGTATGAAAACTGTACGTAACGGTGGGTGAAAATCCATGTATGTAACTGTGGGTGAAAATCCATTATGTAACGGTGGGAGGTGAAAATCCATGTACGTAACGGTGGGAGGTGAAAATCCATGTAAGTAACTGTGGGTGGTGAAATCCATGAATGTAACTGTGGGTGGTGAAAATCCATGTATGTAACTGTGGGTGGTGAAAATCCATGTATGTAACTGTGGGTAGGTGAAAATCCATGTATGTAACTGTGGGTAGGTGAAATCCATGTATGTAACATAACTGTGGGTGGAAATCCATGTATGTAACTGTGGGTGAAAATCCATGTATGTAACTGTGGGTGGTGAAAATCCATGTAAGTAACTGTGGGTGGTGAAAATCCATGTAATGTAACTGTGGGTGAAAATCCATGTATGTAACTGTGGGTGAAAATCCATGTATGTAACTGTGGGTGAAAATCCATGTATGTAACTGTGGGGTGAAAAATTCTGCGCGTAACTGTGGGTGACCCTGTCTTCATAAGAATAAGCCGAACGGAAACTGCTCATTGTCCAATGATGTGACAGACAGGATCTGTCAGAGACGAGCTTGTTAAAACAGAAACTCTGGTAAGCGTTTCTTTTTATCAGCTTTGTTTTTCTGTTGTTTTTCGTTCACTTTATGAAGTATGTATGCACTGCCTCAGTACCAGAGGTGAAAAACAAAGGACAGAAAACTGAATGGGAATTCTGGACTGCCGTCAAGCACTACGTAACACATGACGGCTGGAAGGCACACGAACAAAAGAAATGAATTAACAAAGAAGGAAACCAGCCAAAAACAAAACAGACTACCCTCCCCCATGCCGCCCCTTCCACACACACACACACACACACACACACACACACACACACACACACACACACCACACACATACCCTTCCACCCCTTACAAAGAACGTGTTTATGCAGTATTTGGAGAGTGGCGTTAAGCAGTAACAGATGGTTTTGGTTTAAAACTTACAAAACGAAGAGAGAGCAACAACAACGAAAGATCGTGATTATGCCACCTTTCCAGTATATATATATGCAATGGCGTCTGCTTGTCCTTTGTCAGGAAAAGTCCGTTCAATCTGCTGAACCGATTTTAGCAGGCTTTGAAGGAAAGATGGTAGGTAATACTCACTGATGGTAGGTAATAATAATCACTGATGGTAGGTAATCACTGGACGAAGCAATCAAATTCTGCCAAAACCCTGGATGAAGCTTTTCCGCGAATTCTTCAAATGCTGCATGATGAGACCCTGTGTTCTGAGACCCATGTGTTCTGAAATACAGAGACATGTGCCCGTAAACACACACACACACACACACACACACACACACACACACACACACACACACACACACACACACACACACACACACACACACACATACGCGCGCGCGCGCGCGCGCGCGCGCACGAAACCCACAAACTGCCAAGTACAGAATGTTTGTTCAAAAGGCGAGGGAATTTTCTTTTGTTCAAACCGAAACATCCCCTGTATCCTTGGGAGGAATTTGTTTGTCGTTCTCACGATCGTGATCGTTGGTCGTCATTTTTTTTTCTTTCTTTCGTTTTTTGCTAATGTACTTCGCACCAGGGACCGCTGTTACTGCTTCACGCCACACTCCAGATGCTGCATGAACACGTTCTTTTTCCGCAGTTTTCTGTTTTATTTGTTTGGTTGGTTGGTTTTCTTTTTTATTTTATTTTTCCTTCTTTTCTTTTTTTCATTTTTCTTTTTTGTCTGTATGCTTTCCCACCCAAATCATATGTCATGTATTGCCTGACGACAGACAGGAACGTTCATTTGGCTTTCCACCCAAACCATATGTTATGTATTGCCTGACGACAGACAGGAACGTTCATTTGGCTTTCCACCCAAACCATATGTTATGTATTGCCTGACGACAGACAGGAATGTTCATTTGGCTTCCGCCGTGTGTTGTGCGTCTTCGGTACAAAGGGAGTGCCTAGACACAACGCTTTGTTAAGGTACAAAGGCAGTGCATAGACACAACGTTTTGTTAAGGTACAAAGGCAGTGCCTAGACACACAACGCTTTGTTAAGGTACAAAGGCAGTGCATAGACACAATGCCTTGTTAACGTAAAGCTTAAAAAATGAAAGACGTAAAACAGCAGTGAAGTTTCTGTCTTACCAGGCACACTCCTGACAGATTCAGGCTGATAAATGATTCGACAGGCAGCAGCAGTGTCCATTGAACTAGCGGAAGATTCCGGAGTTCCAGAACAATTGCCTGCTTCAGACGAATTTCTCGCATTTCACACAAGGTCCATAGACTGCGCCAGCCAGTAAGATAACAATGCTATGACAAACAAGAACCTGTTATAGAAGTTATCAAAGGCCGTTATGCACGTCACCATGACTTCCCTGTCCAAGGCCATTCTGCAGGGTACAGTGGAGGGGGACATGTATCTCTCCATGACTCCCTGTCCATGACCATTCTACAGGGTACAGTGGGGGTGGACATGTATCTCTCCATGACTCCCTGTTGATGACGATTCTACAGGGTACAGTGGGGGGTGGACATGTATCTCTCCATGACTCACTGTCCAAGACCATTCTACAGGGTACAGTGGAGGGTGGACGTTCCAGAGGTAGATCGAAGAAGTCGCCGATGGACAATATAGGTGCCGCGACTGAACACAAAACGTTTATCACGAAGAGAGCGTGAGTGTGCTTGTTTGTGTGTGTGTGTGTGTGTGTGTGTGTGTGTGTGTGTGTGTGTGTGTGTGTGTGTGTGTGTGTGCGTGCGTGCGTGCGTGCGTGCGTGCGTGCGTGTGTGTGTGTGTGTGTGTGTGTGTGTGTGTGTGTGTGTGTGTGTCTGTGTCTGTGTGCATGCACGCGTGCGTGCGTGTGTTAAGAAGCCGAAAGAACTGGTATCACTATGAGGGGCGGACGGATGAAGATCGGGAGTGACGCTGAAGAGAATATTCCGAAGACAGACCAATGCAGAACGGAAAATAACCGTTGAAACCAATACAGGCAACGCTAGGCAGTCTGATGATGCACTGTCAGACATTCAGACAGCCAGTGCAGTTCACACTGTCAGACATTCAGACAGCCAGTGCAGTTCACACTGTCAGACATTCAGACAGCCAGTGCAGTTTCCACAGTCAGACATTCAGACATTCAGACAGCCAGTGCAGTTCACTCTGTCAGACATTCAGACAGCCAGTGCAGTTCACACTGTCAGACATTCAGACAGCCAGTGCAGTTCCCACTGTCAGACATTCAGACAGCCAGTGCAGTTCACACTGTGTCAGACATTCAGACAGCCAGTGCAGTTCACACTGTCAGACATTCAGACAGCCAGTGCAGTTCACTCTGTCAGACATTCAGACAGCCAGTGCAGTTCACACTGTCAGACATTCAGACAGCCAGTGCAGTTCCCACTGTCAGACATTCAGACAGCCAGTGCAGTTCACATCTGTCAGACATTCAGACAGCCAGTGCAGTTCACACTGTCAGACATTCAGACAGCCAGTGCAGTTCACACTGTCAGACATTCAGACAGCCAGTGCAGTTCACTCTGCCAGACATTCAGACAGCCAGTGCAGTTCACACTGTCAGACATTCAGACAGCCAGTGCAGTTCACACTGTCAGACATTCAGACAGCCATTGCAGTTCACCACT
Source organism: Conus betulinus (assembly GCA_016801955.1). Taxonomy (NCBI): domain Eukaryota; kingdom Metazoa; phylum Mollusca; class Gastropoda; order Neogastropoda; family Conidae; genus Conus; species Conus betulinus. The sequence continues at coordinate 75,412 of JADBJO010005061.1, read as the reverse complement.
GTCAGACATTCAGACAGCCAGTGCAGTTCACTCTGTCAGACATTCAGACAGCCAGTGCAGTTCACACTGACAGAAGACATTCAGACAGCCAGTGCAGTTCACACTGTCAGACATTCAGACAGCCAGTGCAGTTCACACTGTCAGACTTCAGACAGCCAGTGCAGTTTCACTCTGCCAGACAGCCAGTGCAGTTCCCACTGTCAGATTCAGACAGCCAGTGCAGTCCACACTGTCAGACATTCAGACAGCCAGTGCAGTTCCACACTGTCATTCAGACAGCCAGTGCAGTTCAGCGGGGACGGGACGTGATGGGATGTGGTTTCAGTTTACCTACTCATGGGCATGCCTGGGATGCCGTTCGATCGTGTCCCGACACGTGAATTACAGTCTTATCAGCAACCAATCGCGTGTC
>JADBJO010005061.1:60000-67500 GCA_016801955.1 Conus betulinus | reverse complement strand
CGGAATGAGCGGCGTGGGTGTGGCTGTGGATGGGGTGTCGGAATGAGCGCGGTGGGTGTGGCTGTGGATGGGGTGTTGGAATGAGCGGTGTGGCTGTGGACGGGGTGTCGGAATGAGCGGCGTGGGTGTGGCTGTGGATGGGGTGTTGGAATGAGCGGTGTGGCTGTGGACGGGGTGTCGGAATGAGCGGCGTGGGTGTGGCTGTGGACGGGGTGTCGGAATGAGCGGCGTGGGTGTGGCTGTGGATGGGGTGTCGGAATGAGCGGCGTGAGTGCACTGCCACTGAGGTGGCTCAGAAGATGGGGCAGCATTAAAAAGGGGGTTACACAGGGCTGGGAACATCAGGACAGTCAAACAAAATTGAAAGGACTGGACTGAGTTCATAAGATCTGTTTAAGATTGTCTTTTATTTTTATTTATTTTTTTTTTTTTTGAGAAGCAGGCATGATTTTGAATACTGTTTCAAGAGTTACACTAGGAAATAAAAACAAAAGGTTCACCACAGAAAGGCTTTTCACTTATCTAGGGGAGCCACAGATGGAAAACACGTCAAGACTTTTGCGAAGACTTTTGATTTTTTTTTTTTTTTGACAAATCGGGGGAAAAACAGCAGTTGGGCTGGAGACAAAACAAATGATAGAAAGATGGTTTGTTTTTCTCTGTTTTGTTTCCTAAGAGTAGTTCAAAACACCAAACAAATGGTAGAGAGACAGTATGTTTTTCTTTTGTTTGTTTCCTAAGAGTAGGTCAAAACATCAAACAGTTCCTTTCAACGTGGCATGATCGACACTTGTTGAACAGTAGTATGCCGCTCTTGCATGCGTGGCAGTGTAGTTGCCTGGAGTTTGGCTGCATTCCTAGAACTTTGGAAAAAAAGCAGCCGAGACTCGAGTCGTTGATGTTCTGTTCTCCGAGTTTCATACTTTACCTCTTTAAAACTGCATATTCAACTATTAACAATGGCGAGAGGAGAGAGAGAGAGAGAGGAGAGAGAGAGAGAGAGAGGAGAGAGGAGAGAGAGAGAGAGAGAGAGAGAGAGAGAGAGAGAGAGAGAGAGAGAGAGAGAGAGAGAGAGAGAGACGTGGGGAAAAAGACAGCCAAGATAGGCGCCAGGCCCACTCCCACGTCCATCAAGAAAGCAGGCCGGAGAATATCATGCACGTGTAAGCGGACACGGTAACTAGCATGTCTCTTCAGTCACACGGTATATCTCCCTCACCCCCTTTCTCCATCTCCCCTCCCTCCCCTCCCCTACTCTCTGTCTGTATCTCTGAGTGTGTCTGTCCGTCTCTCCCTACGAGTTCAGAAAGTTTCTGCCTACCTGTCTGTCTGTCTGTCTCTATGTCTCTCCCCCTCAGTGTGTGTGTGTGTGGTGTGTGTGTGTCGTGTGTGCGTGCGTGCGTGCGTGCGTGCGTGCGTGCGTGCGTGTTGTGTGTGTGTGTGTGTGTGTGCGCGCGCGCGCGTGTGTGTCTGTTCATCTGTCTGTCTGTCTGGTGCACACGTATATGCGAATCTGCATGCGTTTGCGCATGACTTTATGCATATCTACATCAATAAATATGTTGTTTTCATTTTGTGAACAAGGGGGGGGAGAGAGAGAGAGAGAAGAGAGAGAGAGAGAGAGAGAGAGAGAGGGGGGCGGGAAAGAGAGAGAGAGACAGAGAGACAGAGAGAGAGAGAGAGAGAGAGGAGCGAGAGAGTGAGACAGACAGACAGACAGAGGCAAGAGAAAAAAAAAAAGGCATAAACAAACACATTGAGCACTGAACTAACTTTTTGACGAAAAAAAAAAAAAACATATGCAAGCAACACCAGCAAAGAAACAGACAAACTTGAGTCCCTCTTTTTCTTGAAAAGTGCGCAGCACTTACTACACCAAGTGAAGTACAAGAAACAAGATAAGAAGAAGGAAAAAGACGAGGGGGACGAGGAAGATGAAAACAAAGACTAAGTTACCGCAAGAGGGAGCAGTAGAAGAGACACAATGAACACAAGAAAGAAAGATGAGAGAGAGTGAGGAGAAAAGGCGGAAAATCGTAAGAAGGAAATCTGGTCTGAAAAGAAGACAATCATGAAGGAGAAGGAGGAGAATTAGTAGGAGGAGAGAGGAGAAGGAGGAGGAGGGAGGAGGAGGAGGTGGTGGTGGGTGGAAGCCGCAGAAGAAGAAGAAGAGGAAGAAAGAGGAAGAAGACAAGGAGGACGGAAGGGAGGAGGAGGAAGGAGGAGGGAGGAGGGAGGCAGGAGGATTTGAGGAGGAGAAAGAGGCGGGAGAAGAAAGCGAAGCCGAAGAAGAAGAAGAAGCGAGGGAAGCTGAAAGACAGAAGGAGGGGGGAGAGGAAGGAGGAGAAGGAGGAGGAGGAGGACCGGAGGAGAGAGGAGGAAGAAGGAGGAGGGAGGAAGAAGAACGAGGCAAAGAAGAAGAAGAAGGAGAAAGAAGAAGAAGAAGGAAAGGAAGGAGGAGGTAGGAAAGAAGGAAGAAGAAGAGCGGAGGAGAGAGAGAAGAAGAAGAAGAGCGCCAGAAGAGAGGAGGCAGAAGGAAGAAGGCGGAGGAAAGAAGAAGAGGAAAGGAAAGAAAAGGATAGAAGAAGAAGAAGAGGGGAGGAGGAAAGAAGGAAAAGAAAGAAAGAAAGAAGAGGAAAGGAAGAAAAAACGGGAAGGAAGAAAGAAAAAGAAGAAAAAGAGAAGAGAGAAGAAGAGAAAGAAGAAGAAGGGAAGAAGAAGAGAAAAAGAAAAGGAAGAAGAAAGAAAGAAAAGGGGAACGAAAAAAGAAAAAAGAAGAAAGAAAGAAGACGAAAGGAAAAAAAAAAAGAAAGAAGAAGAAAGAAGAAGAAGAAAAGAGAAGAAAGAAAGAAGAAGAAGAAGAAGAAAGAGAAAGAGGGAAGAAAGAGAAAAGGAAGAAGAAACAATCCAGACCCCATTTACGCGTTCGTGTTCAGTGTCTGTCTGACAGGAGAACGGCCTGTGTCTCACTTATTCTATTTGGTTCTTCACAGCCTGGCTTGGTTCACTCGCTTACCTGAAATAAAAAACACCCCACGTTTTACCATCCACATCATCGTCGTCGTCGACGTTGTCATCGCTTTCATCACAACATCAAAGTTATTATTATCATGTGTGTTTCAGTTTAACTACTTAATTTCCAACGAAAAATAGTATCACGGGTATCTTAATTTGACCGCTTAATTTCAAATGAAATAAAAGCCATAGAAAGGGAATCCTGCTCGCTAAAACTTGTTATCTGCCTGTGCCAGTTGCGTCCCCTTTAGGACAAATATATCAGGCTTTTCATTCGTTTGCAAACGAATTCTCCAGCCGCATTTCGTACTTTTGGGTGAGCATACCTCAACGCTTTTATTAAGTATCTAACGATCATTTTTTTTGTTGTCAAACAATGCAGGGAAACTAAACAGTCTCCAAATATTGCATACTTTTACGCTTATGCAATATTTGGCACGCGCATTGTTTTTCAATGCTCTGCTTTAAAACCCCTTGTTATGAAAGCTATTTTTATTTTATTATTGTTCTGTTCCTGTGACTCGATTTTTCCCCCATTGTTTCATCCACCTTCCACCAAGAGAGAGAGAGAGAGAGAGAGAGAGGAGAGAGAGAGAGAGAGAGAGAGAGAGAGAGAGAGAGAGAGAGAGAGAGAGATGGTCAAATAGTCAGAGGATGTTCCTGCGGAGCCGACGGGCCACAGTTGGAACCATTGTGGGTTGGTATTCTGACGGCTTGAAAACCCTGTTTGTCCGCCCTGCAGGGAGTGTACCCCTGATCAGGGCAGGGAAGAGTAAAGCGGCAGAAGGTCCTGGGAAATGCCTTTCCTGCTGGAGGGCCGGTTTGATTAAGGACAGCCGCAGTCAATGAACTACACTTTCGCGAGGAAAAAACACGATTCTCCGACTGCATCAAGCTCAATAAGCCACTGTCGCTGTCACTGAGCCGCGGTTCACGAACCACTGTCACAGTGGAAAGACGGTCCTACTGCTAACCCTGGACCGTGGGGTCGAACAACTAAGGTAAGTCGGCCCAAACCTTAACAGCGAGTGGAGAAGGAGCAGTTTCACCCAAGGCACAGACGTTTCACACACAACATGCACACCAACCTCACCAGACAACGATTAACAACAACCGTACTAGATTTGACAGAACTACAAACATCGCGTGCAAACCAGTTCTCCAGCCGTGGTTCGTACTTTGGGGAGAGCATCCCATTGACTGTGGTTCATGGTCCGCGGTTCACTGACAGCGACAGTGGCTTACTGAGCTTCGATTGGGACTGTAAACGAGGTTCCGTGTGTGAACGCACACGCAGCATCTTGCACACACGTCAAATGAAGACTTTGTGTCCAACATTCACTTGTCGGCTTGGTACAGTCTATCAAAGTTGGGTTACTGTACATCTTGTTTTATGAGTTTACAAATATTGTGAGTCCTTAGTCTATGAATCTGCAATTTCGATGCTGTTGCATCTGTGTATTGCGTATGTGTGTTTGTCCGGGCATATGATACATTGTTCTGCTTCGGTTGGATGGAGTTTTATTGGCTCTTTTCAATGGTTTTATGTTCTGCAGTTGTCAACTGTTCCTTTTTCGCTCTGATTTATGTATCAAACAAATTATTTCAGTGCGTTTATTGCTGCTTTATTGTCTTTAATTGGAAATGGATGGGAATCTGTCTGCTGTGTCTGTGCCTGTGAATACTGCCAAAAGTGACGTCCCTTCAATGACTGAAGTGAGACCAATACTTCAGAAAAGTGACGTCATGCCTTCAATGACCTGAAGTGAGACCAATACTTCAGAAAAGTGACGTCATGTCTTCCATGACCTGAAGTGATACCAATACTTCAGTGTTTTGAACGATGCCTGCAGAGAGTTAAATCCAGAGTGTCTCTGCTTTTCCTGGAGAAGAGCTAACCCATTCAAACAAGCCAGGTTAGATTTCTGTTCTGATTTTACATACAGCTATCTCCTATGCAGAGGATGTTGACGTCGGGTGTGGCTCTAGAACACATCATTCGGCTGTTTCGCTGAACTTGCAATTTTATGACACAGTTAAGCATCACACCTTTTGGAAACTAAATGCACCCCTCTGAAGAGATAAAAGTATATTAAGACGAAATAAAGGCTGAACTAAAAAAGATGTTAAACAAGAATACTCAAAAAGTGAATAAGATTCTCAAATATCTGATGACGAGTAAAAGTTTCGTCATTTCTGGTGATCTTTTTCTTGATTTCTTGTGGTGAAAGCAAAATCCAAAGCCATTCCATACGTAACAGCAAAGAAAAGGAAAATTAGTAAAGAAGAAAAACGATTAGAACAAGACATTCTCAGATGAAAAAAAATAAAAGAAAAATGAACTGATATCAGGATCATTGACACGAAAAAAGAAAAAAATATCAAGAAAAAACTTCAAAACAGATCCTGGCTGCTGTGTCATGGAGAAAAATCTCAGAGAAAAACTCTCAACTCTCGCAACAGACCACCTGGCTGTGTTCATAGAGAAAATATCAGAGAAAAAACTCTCAACTCTCGCGACAGACCACCTGGCTGTGTTCATGGAGGTCCACAGCCAGCCTGCCCGCCGACACAACACGAAAAGGCCTGAACCCCAGTACAACAGAGCTGACTGGCCAGCCCTCCGAGAGGCAGCGGTGGAACTCTCCAACTCCATTGTCACCACCTTCGGCACTTTGAGCATTACTGAGAGGAGATAATGGAGCAAATTCAAGGAAGGAGTTGCTAGCCATCGTTAAAGACCACATTCCGCACACCACTGTAAGGCCTAAGAACAACAAGCCGTGGGTAGATTACCCAACCAAGAGGTTTATTGCTAGACATCGTTAAAGACCACATCCCGCACACCACTCTAAGACCTAACAATAGCAAGCCGTGGTAGATTACCCAACCAAGAGGCTTATTGCTTGCCATCGTTAAAGACCACATTCTGCACACCACTGTAAGGCCTAAGAACAACAAGCCGTGGTAGATTACCCAACCAAGAGGCTTATTAGGCGGAGAGACAGGGCCTACAAAGAATGGAAGAAATCTGGCAACCCAGGACACCTACCAGTGCTCAAGAAGCTCGAGCGCCAGGTCCAGCGCCAGCTCCGAAGAGGAATTACTGGGTTCATACTGCGGACCTCTTTGAGGACAGAGGTGACAGGAATGTGAAGATGGACAAGGACTTCTGGACTTACATCAAGTCAAAGCGGCAAGAGCCAGCAAATGGCTCCCCCTTCAAAGGTAAACTGATCTTTGAGGCCAAGGACGAGGCGGAGACTCTAAACCGACGGTTCCAATCCGCCTTCAGTAAAAAAACTTCCCTTGCTCTTCTACCGACTTCATTGCAAGAACAGGTCTCAGCTCTAACGCACCGGGCCATGTTGCGCGACACCATCTCTATCACAGAAGAAGTGCGCAAACTGCTGAAGAACCTTGACCCCCGGATAGCGCCTGGGACCGGACAACGTCAGTCCCCGCTTACCTAAGGAACTCGCAGATGACCTCTCGCCCGCTCTCCCCCCTGCTCTTCCAGTCATCCATCGGTACAGGAATTGTTCCCAGGGACCGGGGGACAGCGTGTGCGTCACCAATGTTCAAGAAAGGGAGAGCGCTACAGCCACAGAACTGCCGTCCAGTTTCATTGACGAGCGTGCCAGGAAAAATCCTCGAGCACATACTCGTCCACACACACACACACACACACACACACACACACACACACACACACACACGCACACAATTATAAGCGAAGGTGTAGGAATGCGTTTATCCACGTATAGAATTAGACATTCATATACATGCACCACACATACACACACACACATATACTTCGCACACGCGCGCACTCGCAAGTATGCATGAGCGTAGGAACTCAGGGATGTACGAAACACATACATAAGCACACATGCACATACGCACATATTCATGCACACACACACACACACACACACACACACACACACACACACACACACACACACACACACACACACAGTGGATAGACGTTAAATTTGAAACTAACACACACATTATGAAACACCCATACGGCGCGCGCACGCACGCACGCACGCACGCACGTAGACACACACACACACACACACACACACACACACACACACACACACACACACATACACGCATACACACACACACACACACACACACACAGTGGATAGACGTTAAATTTGAAACTAACACACACATTATGAACACACAGCACAATGCATTATTACTGTATTGACATCCTCAAGGCACAGACACTGAGGCCGTTTGAGTGGCATTCCACACAGTTCACCGTGTTCAGCTAACATCACATCATGACACAACGTCAGTACAGCAAGCCAACGATGAAGTCCTTCTGAACGTCAGTACAGCAAACCAACGATGAAGTCCTTCTGAACGTCAGTACAGCAAACCAACGATGAAGTCCTTCTGCTACAGTCCTTCATAGAACGTCAGTACAGCAAACCAACGATGAAGTCCTTCTGCTACATGACA
>JADBJO010005061.1:52500-55000 GCA_016801955.1 Conus betulinus | reverse complement strand
TCTCTCTCGAGAAGGACTCTCTCTCTCTCTCTCTCTCTCTCTCTTTAAGATGTACGAAGGACCGAAGACCTCAAGCTAACCAGTGAGGGTGCACACCTGTCGAAACTTTTCAGTTCACGGTGTTTCCAGTTCATGCCCTTCCTCCCTCCCCCCCCCCCCCCCCCCCCCCCCCCCCGAAAATTTCCTCCCTTTCCCACATCATTCTCACCCCCTCCCCTCCTCTCCACCCACTCATTTTAAACAAGCAATGTACGCCGCAAACTGGAGAGTGTTATCGTCCACCACCGGCAAGTATAACAGAGAAAAAGGAAACAAAACAAACATAAAAACGACAGATGGAACGGGGACGGGAAGAATGTACGAGAGAGACAGAGACAGAGAGAGAGAGAGAGGAGAGAGAGAGAGAGAGAGAGAGAGAGAGAGAGGAGAGGAGAGAGAGGAGAGAGAGAGAGAGGGAGGGGGAGAGAGAGAGAGAGGAGAGAGAGAGAGAGACAGAGAGAGACAGAGAGACAGACAGACAGAACAGACAGACAGACAACAGACAGACAGGACTGGCAGACAGACAGACAGGACTGGCAGACAGACGGACGGCAACAAGAACAAGTACAGTGCCAAAGAGAAAGTAGAAAACAAGAGAAGACAGAATACAAACATATGACAATAATGAACAAAAAGAAAAAACAACAACAATGATGATGATAATGAGAGGAGGAGGAGAGGAGGAGGAGGAGAAGGAGGAGGAGGAAGATCGCAGAAAATGAGAAGGTTGAGAAAGAGAAGACATAAAGACAAAAGGAAAGTGAGAAGAGAGAAGGACAAGGAGAAAGAGAAGAAGGACGGTGAATAAGGAATGAAAAAGGAACATTTTTTTAAAAGAAGAGAAAAAGGCAAAGATAAAAGCAAGAACAGAAGAAAAACCATGGAACATGAACAAGAAGAAGAAGAAGAAGAAGAGAAGAAGAAAGAAGAAGAAGAAGAAGAGGAAGGAGGAAGGAGGAGGAGGAGAGGAGGAGGAGGAGGAGAACAAGGACAGGATCTAGAGCAAGAACAAGAGGGACAAGAAAAAGAATTGGAAGAAAAACACTAATAAGAACAAGGAGAGGAATGAAGAAGGACAAGGAGAGGAATGGAGAAGAAAAAAGGAGAGGAATGGAGAAGAGGACAAGGAGAGGAATGAAGGACAAGGAGAGGAATGGAGAAGACGGATGAGAGAATGGAGATGGACAAGGACAGGAGAGGATGGAGAAGGACAAGGAGAGGAATGGAGAAGGACGAGGAGAGGAATGGAGAAAGACGAGGAGAGGAATGGAGAAGGACAAGGAGAGGAATGGAGAAGGACGAGGAGAGGAATGGAGAAGGACGAGGAGAGGAATGGAGAAGGACAAGGAGAGGAGTGGAGAAGGACAAGGAGAGGAATTCGTGGAGAAGCACAAGGAGAGGAATGGAGAAGGACAAGGAGAGGAATGGAGAAGGACAAGGAGAGGAATGGAGAAGGACAAGGAGAGGAATGGAGAAGCACAAGGAGAGGAGAAGGAGAAGCACAAGGAGAGGAATGAAGGACAAGGAGAGGAATGGAGAAGGACAAGGAGAGGAATGGAGAAGGGACAAGGAGAGGAATGAAGAAGGACAAGGAGAGGAATGAAGAAGGAAAAAAGGAGAGGAATGGAGAAGGACAAGGAGAGGAATGGAGAAGGACAAAGGAGAGGAATGGAGAAGGACAAGGAGAGGAATGGAGAAGGACAAGGAGAGGAATGGAGAAGGACAAGGAGAGGAATGGAGAAGCACGAGGAGAGGAATGGGATGAAGGACAAGGAGAGGAATGGAGAAGGACAAGGAGAGGAATGGAGAAGAAGGACGGGAGGAATGAAGAAGGACAAGGAGAGGAATGGAGAAGGACAAGGAGAGGAATGAAGGACAAGGAGAGGAATGAAGAGGACAAGGAGAGGAATGGAGAAGGACGAGGAGAGGAATGGAGAAGGACGGGAGAGGAATGGAGAAGGACAAGGAGAGGAATGGAGAAGGACGAGGAGAGGAATGGAGAAAGCACAAGGAGAGGAATGGAGAAGGACGAGGAGAGGAGTGGAGAAGGACGAGGAGAGGAGTGGAGAAGGACAAGGAGAGGAATGGAGAAGGAGGAGAGGAATGGAGGACAAGGAGAGGAATGGAGAAGGACAAGGAGAGGAATGGAGAAGGAAGGAGAGGAAGGGACAAGGAATGGAGAAGGACAAGGAGAGGAATGGAGAAGGACGAGGAGAGGAATGGAGAAGGACAAGGAGAGGAATGGAGAAGGACAAGGAGAGGAGTGGAGAAGGACGAAGGAGAGGAGTGGAGAAGGACAAGGAGAGGAATGGAGAAGGACGAGGAGAGGAATGGAGAAGGACAAGGAGAGGAGTGGAGAAGGACAAGGAGAGGAGTGGAGAAGGACGAGGAGAGGAGTGGAGAAGACACAAGGAGAGGAGTGAAGGACGAGGAGAGGAGTGGAGAAAGGACAAGGAGAGGG
>JADBJO010005061.1:45000-47500 GCA_016801955.1 Conus betulinus | reverse complement strand
CGGCACAGCCTGTGTGAGTTGATCAGAGATGTCGGCACAGCCTGTGTGTGAGTTGACCAGAGATGTCGGCACAGCCTGTGTGAGTTTGACCAGAGATGTGAGCCACACCTCGGGAACCAGGCTCAAAAGGAACCAGCTTCGTGACTTCATGGATCGCTCTGTCGTCAGTGACCCTGGCCGCAGAACCTTCTTATGTTATGCGAGTAGCTTCCCTTAGGACTCCGCACCCCAGTTCCGCCGTTTCGTTTTGACGCTTGACATGTGGACAGCCCCACTGCGCTCTTTCGCTCAGGTGTCGGAGACTGCTGACTAAACCATAAACAAAAACCGTACATCTTTCATCCTTTTTTTTGTTTTCATTATAAGAAGGGAAAAAATCGGGATCTGGATATTACGTGCAGCAGAACTAGAAATAAAATCTCTGATCATATACAAACTCAGAATTGTATGTAAATTCGATTTTGTCGACTGAGCCAGGGGAGCCAAGGAGGTGTTCCAAGTGTGGGGCTGAACAATGCCGATCACAGCCTACTGCACTAGGAGGCTGTGGGCCAAACGGCCTGACATTACAACGACACCAGCACAGCTCTCTGTACTGCTGCACTAGGAGGCTTTGGATCAAACGGCCTGACATTACAACGACACCAGCACAGCTCTCTGTACATGTCAGATTGCTGATTGTCAAATGTCTGTTTGAAGGGGAAGGGTGGGGGGGGGGGGGGGGGGTAATATTATGCATTAGTTCACGCCATGTCAAAGGGGGGGGGGGGGGGTGGGGGGGGGGGGGGGGGGGGGGGGGTCGACCCAAAGGTGTCTGAAAGAATACGAAAGAAATTAAGAAGAAACCTCGCGCACGAGAGAATCGGAATAAATTGCTTACGCAAAATTGTCAGATGAAACAGATAACGTTATAAATGTGTATAGAACGAAAGAGAAGAAAAAAAAAAAGGAGAAAAGAGGAGGAAGAAGAAGAACAAGAACAAGAAGACACCTTTTACATATATCAACTAGAATGTACACAAAATGACGCATTGTGAACGTAAACATATCACGCTGAGTGCTTGAATGCACACCAAATGACGCATTGCGAACGTAAACATATCAAAACGATGCTTGCGGATGGATCAAGGGTGGCAAAAGAGGTACATCAAAAAGAATCGAAAAGACACAAAAATTAACGAGGAAAGAAAGACAGAGAGAAAAGAAGGAAAGCCTGGCAGACAGAACACAAAAGGAATAAAGAAAGACAGGAAGGAAGACGCCAAAAAAAGGAAAAGGAGGGAGGGAGGGAGGGAGGGGGGGCAGAGAAAAAGGGGCAAGAATCGAAGAAAAATGAAGACCCCCCCCCCCCCACCACACACACACACACACACACACACACACACACACACACACACACACACACACACACACACACAAAGAAAACAAATAAGAAAGCAAGCAAAATCTGATACATACCACGACGAATGGTTTTAACAGAAAAGGAACAAGAACGAAAGCCGGAAAATAAAATCAAATGAAAGACAAGAGAGAAAACTGAGAGTGTCAAGTCTGACAAGGGAAAAGAAAGTTGTCAGAAAGAAGGAAAGAAGAACAAACAAAAAAAACAAACAGAAAGAAGAAGAAGAAGAAGAAGAAGAAGAAGAAGAAGAAGAAGAAGAAGAAGAAGAAGAACAACAACAACAACAACAACACAACAACACCAAGACGACGACGACGACGACGACGACGAAGAAGAAGAAGAAGAAGAAGAAGAAGAAGAAGAAGAAGAAGAAGAAAAACAAAAGATAAATAAAAAGTAAGTTAAAAAAAAAAAGACAAAACACGGTAGGATAATGAATCCAACCAGAGGCATAGCAGGGGCAAATCGTTAGGTAAAAGACAACCCCCCCCCCCCCCCCCCCCCCCATTTCCTCCCCTGGGTCATGAAACACGCGGAGTGATCGCAGTCACAGCATCACCGCACAGCAAGGGAACTGGGAGAAGGGGTAGAGAAGGGGGTGAAGGGGGAGATGGAAGGGAGGGGAGGCAAAGGGAGGGGGGGGGGGGGGGGGAATGAGGAAGTGCAGATGAAAGCTGTGTGCAGTACAGAGACGTTAGTACAGAAGGGAAGGTAGGAGGGATGTATGTATAGACGTTAGTATAGAAGGGAAGGTAGGAGGGATGTATGTATCTCATATAGACGTTAGTACAACAGGGGAGGTCGGAGGGATGTGTATATAGACGTTAGTACAGCAGGGAAGGTCGGAGGGATGTATGTATAGACGTTAGTACAGCAGGGAAGGTCGGAGGAATGTATGTATAGACGTTAGTACAGCAGGGAAGGTCGGAGGGATGTATGTATAGACGTTAGTACAGCAGGGAAGGTCGGAGGGATGTATGTATAGACGTTAGTACAGCAGGGAAGGTCGGAGGAATGTATAGACGTTAGTACAGCAGGGAAGGTCGGAGGGATGTTTGTATAGACGTTAGTACATCAGGGAAGGTCGGAGGGATGTTT
>JADBJO010005061.1:35000-37500 GCA_016801955.1 Conus betulinus | reverse complement strand
ATTCCCCCAGCCCCTAAGAATGATCCTAATATTCTTTCATGTGCTGCAAGTCTAAAGTTTAATGATCAACTTATAAATGTTGTTTTTCTGTCTACTTACCAAAAGGCCCAACAGAAACTAACATGGAATGGATTCGTACAATACAAAATCCAAACAAAAAGTGGCTAATTTGTGGAGACTTTAATGCACACTCCCCTTTTTGGGAGAAAAACTGCACTTTTATCACTAGTCACAGATTTTTAGAAAACATAGTAGACTCAAATCTTTACCTTTTAAATGATGGAAGAGTGACTAGAATTCCAGACAATCCAAATCATAGAGCCACTGCCATTGATCTATCTTTGATATCCCCTGCTTTGGCCCATAATTGTACATGGGAACCACTTTGTGGCACGCTTGGGAGTGATCATATACCCATTGTTACCACTGTCAATGATCAACAAATATCTAGCGATAGAGATGAAGATGTCATTCCTAAATACAATTATAACTTTGCAGACTGGAGAACATTTAGAGCTTTTTTGTGCACAAAACATAGATTGCATTAAAGATGATGACATAGACATTTATTACTCAAAATTTACAGAAACAGTACTAAATGCTGCTGATTATGCCATTCCTAAATATGCAGCTCGCAAATCAGATAAACATGCAGGGAATGTATGGTGGAATGATGAATGCCAGAAAGCAGTTGACAAGAAAACAGAAGAATATAAATTATATCTACAAAATCCTGGACCAAAAACGCATGCTCCAATGAAGAAAGCAAATGTCATGAGTAATAGAACGATTGCAAAAGTCAACGGGAATATTGGTCTAATTTCTGCACCAATGAAACACATACCCATAAAGACTTACAGAGGGTGTGGAAAAAGTTTAATGAAATGAAAAATGGTGTTCATTTGCCACACTGTCCAATCAAATTTGATGGTAATGATTTACCAAGCAATTCGGAAAAGGCAGAATCATTTGTAGATATGTTTGCTGATATAATGAATGCAAGCAAACTACCAAAACCAAAAATCATAAACTTTTCAGGGAAAATGAAGAAAGAAATGATGACTATCAAGATCCACAGCGGAAAGATGATCTTTATGTCAATGCTCCAATTACTATACGTGAGTTGAGAGAAGCTATACTTTCCCTGACAAACAAAAAGTCATCAGTAGGCATGGACGCGCTATTTCTAATATCTTACTTAAACAATTGCCAGACAGTTGGGTAATGTTGCTACACGACTTATTTCAAAAGTGTTGGGAACAGGGACAAAACCCTAAAATATGGAAACATTCTATCATAATACCGATTCCTAAAGAAGGAAAAACGAAAAGTAATAAGAATAATTACAGACCTATATCATTAACTTCGCATGTAGGCAAACTTATGGAAAAGATAGTTTTAAACAGACTAATATTCTATTGTAATAAAAACAAAGTGATCCCCCCAAAACCAAGCCGGTTTCCGAAAGGGGTAGGTCAACCCATTGATCATCTTGTCAAACTGACTACACAGGTAAAGCATCAGTTTGCTCGCAGAAAGAATATTCTAGCAACCTTTTTTTGATATAAATAAAGCATATGATCGTGTTTGGCATCATAAATTACTATATAAATTGAAACAAATTGGTTTGTCTGGGAACATCTACTTTTACATAAAAGACTTATTGATGAAAGAAGCATGCAAACAAAGGTGGGAAATTCCTATTCGACTACACGCATGCTACAATGGGTATTCCACAAGGCTCGGTAATAGCGCCCCATCTTTTTAATATATTACTTCATGACCTACCTCAATGCTTGTCAAAAAAATGTCAACTTAGTACAATATGCAGATGATATTTGCATGTGGATGAATGTGTCCATGAAAAAGAAGTCACCAAAAAGAGATAAATTACTATAGAAAAGCTTATCAAATGGAATTAGATAAATTAAATAACTACTTGCTTGAAAATGGACTAACTCTATCAACTGAGAAAACTCATCTGGTTTTATTTAACAATGGTGCTGATCCACCCAATCTACCATCCCTCCATATTGGGTCTGATATTTTGGAATATAACAAAAAGGGTAAAGTTTTTGGGGGTTTATATACTTTCTAAATTAAATTGGAATTATCACATTGAATACTTGTTATCTAAAGCAAGAAAAACTTTAAATTTTTTGAAAGTTATCAGTAAGCAGTACTGGAGCCAAGATGTCAGAGTATTAAAACATCTAGCGATAAGTCTTGTTCGCTCTAGGCTTACGTATGGTCAAGAAGCTTTTTTTCACTGCTCCAAAATATCTGTTAAATAAATTACAAAGCGTGGATTGTAAAGCTTTTCGATTGGCCTTGGGGGTTCCTTTCCATACATCAACAATAGCAACATATAGAGAGGTAGGAGTACTTCCTTTAAATGAATGCCGTCAGCTTGCCATCGCTAAATATTTGCTAAAAGGCTCTTTAAGTGAAAACAATGTTGAAAATGAAATTGGCTTAAGGTCAGATGTTGATTTCCCAA
>JADBJO010005061.1:5000-17500 GCA_016801955.1 Conus betulinus | reverse complement strand
ACTCCAGCTGAGAAGTTGAAACACAAGCCATCTGCGTTTCTCGTACGTGAATGCACACTTCAGCAAAACACCCAGCGTTCATCAGTGAGCCAAATCTAATGGCTGTTTTCTCTCTTAAGACAACCATAGTGATTGCGCTGCACTCACTGAAAATCTATTGTGGATCTCTCTCTCTCTCTCTCTCTCTCTCTCTCTCTCTCTGTGGAAATAAATTGCTTCATTCTGTGTAGTCTATGGAATCTGTTCGCGCCAGCGGCCTGTGTGTGTGTGTGTGTGTGTGTGTGTGTGTGTGTGTGTGTGTGTGTGTGTATGCGTGAGTGCGTGCGTGCGTGCGTGTGCGTGTGTGTGTGTGTGTATGTGTGTGTGTGTGTGTGATCGCCCGATTTATATTTTTTTGTGAAACGATACCAATATGAATGAGCCAAGACATTCTTTCTTACCCTCTTTTTTTTCAGACCATAGCAATTTTCAGTCGCGGCCAAATCTTTTCATGAACAATTCACCCCCCGCCTATCCCCTTCGTGTTATTATCATTTTTCTCTTATTATGTGCCTTCGACTTCTGTTTGGATCCTTTTTTTCAGCATTACCTTATCCCTTCCTTTTCATATTCAACCGCTCGCTAACTCGATTTTAGTATTTTTCCTCTTCTTCACTTTCTATTTCTTCAGCTTATTTCACCTCTTCATTGTTTTTGTCCTCCCCGTTCCTAACTGTTTTTCTTCTTGTCCTCCTCATTTCTCCCGCTGCTCCGAGCTAAGACATAACTCAGCGCCGACATATCGGTCAATCTGCCGACACCGGCAGATCTGGAGATCTGGCACGGGACGAAAATAGGTCAGTCCCTTGTGCGCGTCATGGGGTTCACGTGCACGTCTGCTTCAATAGTTCAGGCAGAAAGAACAACAAAAGGGAGAGAGGCGCAGGGGAGGATTGGGGGGGGGGGGGGGGGATGAGGAGGGGAGGGAAGGTAGGTGACGGCGAATGGGGGAAGATAGGAGGAACAGTCGGGAGATGAAACGACCCAGTGAACGGCAAAGGAGTTGACAGGAAAAAGCTCAAGTCTGTTCTGTTGACTTTGATTTTTCTTTTTCGTGTTTTTTTTTCCCTTTTCCTTTTTTCTTCGTTCTTTCTTTCTTTCTTTTTTTCCCCCTCTATTTCTCTCACCACATGACTGTGTTCTCAAACGAAGAGGGAAAAAATTGCATCGCTCTTTCGGAAGATATTATATATCTTCCGAAAGAGCGATGCAATTTTTATATGTATACATACATACATACATACATACATACATAACGGGTAAACGAAAATTAGATATTTCATGGGGACAAACGTAACGATAGAAAACAATTAGAAAATACTTTCTTTTTTTATGAGTTGCATCTGTAGTCGGATTTACCTCTGTTCAGGAGCGGTTATGTCCCTTGGTATCTTAATGGAGTGTCCTGCGCGTGCCTGTACCCATTGTCAACACAGCGCAGCCTCCAAGGGTGGTACAGGACTGCTCTAAAGGCAGGTGAAGACAGTGCTTCTCTGGGTCCTCCCCAGCACCTTTGGGTGTTTCTTTTTTTTCTTTGCCTTAACTAGGCTGACCCTGGAGAAAGGTCCAGTGACGGTGAGGAAAGACCCACTGACCACAGGGAAAGTGCTGTTGACAGTGGGAAAGACTACAACTTTGGATTCTCTCTTGAGGGCACATAAGACCGTATGGCGAAAGCTTGGCTGTGTCTGGAGTGGCATTGTCTTCATCTGTCCGTGGGCAAGGGTGGTTGGGGTCTGTGGGGTGTGCTCGACAGCTGGAGGGTGGTGTTTTTTCGCCGGTGGGCTCTGCAGTCATGAAATACGGGCTGGTACACCCATGGGATGCTACTTTAAGGCTGTTATGAGTTGCATCCTGTAGTCTGATTTACCTCTGTTCAGGAGCGGTTATGTCCCTTGATATCTTAATGGAGTGTCCTGCGCGTGCCTGTACCCATCGTCAACACAGCGCAGGCCTCCAAGGGTGGTACAGAACTGCTCTAAAGGCAGGTGAAGACAGTGCTTCTCTGGATCCTCCCCAGCACCTTCGGGTGTTTCTTTTTCTTCTTTTTCTTTTCTAGAAAGATTTTTTTTTCTTTTTGTTTTTTAAACCAGGAAAGAAAGCTGAATTAGAAACTATAATGTTTGAACTTCGTTTTTTCTTTGCTCTCTGTCTCTTCTACACAGAGCTATTTCTAAATATGTCGGGCTATGCGGTTCCTGTCTTGTAAACTTCATCGCGCGATTCGAACACAGAGTCCGCGGCATACACCGTCTGAAACATGGCACCACATCGCACCAGTCAGGAAACAGTTTACATTCCTTCGCCAATCCACAACACAGGTTTCCCTGCCCTTTTCATACATTGGGTAGTTCATACTTCAATCATCCTTATCAGTTATGGAGTGCCCCGAGTAGTTGGATCATCAGTTAACCTTTCCTTTAAACAACGAAGGATTGAAATCAGGTTGCGCCTACTAAGCCAAACAGCATTCGCTACAGTTTCATCAGATGACGAATGATGAAGGCACAATCTCTCTCTCTCTCTCTCTCTCTCTCTCTCTCTCTCTCTCTCTCTCTCTCTCTCTCTCTCACACACACACACACACACACACACACACACACACACACACACACACAAACCAGAGCAGCAGCAACAACAAAGAAAACAAACAAACAGAAAAAGAAATGAAAATATACTGACCTTTTACAATAATAATATGTACTAATGTGAAAAGAAAATGCCCAACTCCGATTCAGTAAATATCGGAATCAAAACGTGTAGTCTTGCACAGAAAAACATTCATTCGTCTTGGAAACAATCACTCAGAAAACGACGAAAATGTCGACAAAGCAATATGGATCGAATATGATTATGTGGTGCAGGAAGCTCAGAGTCATGGACCACATAATCATATTCGATCCATATATTCGAATATAAATTATTCGTCTTTCATCAGAGACATCAGAGAGAGAGAGAGAGAGAGAGAGAGAGAGAGAGAGAGACGACGCGTTTCGACCTCTTAGGTCTTCTTCAGACAAGATAAACAACACTTAGGACCACGAAAATGAAGAACGAGCGATCAGTTATCTTGTCAAATTCGGCGCGCAGTGGAGGAGACACTGCCAGGAAGCAGTCAACATCAGGCCCTTATGAGCTGACCCACTGGAGGAGACACAACATCAGGCCCTTATGAGCTGACCCACTGGAGGAGACACAACATCAGGCCGTTATGAGGTGACCCACTGGAGGAGACACAACATCAGGCCGTTATGAGCTGACCCACTGGAGGAGACACAACATCAGGCCGTTATGAGCTGACCCTGGAGGAGACACAACATCAGGCCGTTATGAGCTGACCCAGTGGAGGAGACACTGCTCTGCTCTGGTGGTGTGTACAAGTCAGAGGTGCCTGCGTTGAAAACCACTCGTTCAGCCTCCGAGTGAAAAGCTAACCCCCGTTTTGACTGACCCCCCCCCCCCCCCCCCCACCCCCCCCCCCTTGCCTCCCGCCACCCCTCCCCTTCATCTTTCCCTGGCCGTTCAGGAGGCGAGTTTCGTCATACCTCAGGTAGACCACAAAAAAAAAAGGTCAGGGACGAGATGTGGGCATTTAGGCAGGGCTGGAGTGACTCCAGGGAGAAAATGAGACGACAAGCGGAAGATAAGGGGCGGAGAGGCAAAGAAAGATGGTCATGAAAGGGGAGGACAGGTTGAGTAAGGGGGGGGGGGGGGGGGGGGAGTGAGGGGGCCGTGACTGCACTCAGGCGGATCTATCTGGATTCAGTGAGGCGTGATGAGAAGCTACCAGGGGCGTGGTGACCCGGCATGGGAAGTGCGCGTGAGGAAAGAGGGGGTTTACTACGTACCTGTTTGACCTGGGTACACCTCAGTAAAAGAACGGGAGAGCCGGCAGAGCACGAAAACACCTTAGCCCCACTGTGCACACAACGTGTTTCACGTGCACGGCCTCTGGACTGTTAGGAGGAAAGACAAAGCAGAGAAGGCTGTTGAGGAGAGAGTGTGTGTGTATGTGTGTGTGTGTGTGTGTGGGGGGGGGGGGGGGGTGAAGGATGGGGGAAGCAGAGGATGAGGGGGGCGGGGAATGGTGTTACTGGGAGTGTGAAAGGAGGAAGGGGTGGGGGGAGAGAGAGAGGCTATGGAGTTAGACGGACGTGAGGGAAGGACGTGGGGGGGGGGGGGGGGGGGGGTTGTTGTTCTTGCTGAAAGAAACCAAAGCCTGAGCGCACGAATTTGCTGTTTGTCATTACATAAACGTGTGGTTCTACTATATAGGGCACAATTTCAGCAAGAAACTACGGTTTTCCGACAGCTATTTTTTTGTTAACAACTAAACGGCTTTAACCCCACCCCCACCCTCCACATCTCTCTCTCTCTCTCTCTCTCTCTCTCTCTCTCTCTCTCTCTCTCTCTCTCACATTCGCCTTGACCCAGTAGGTCCTTTACAAACAGGTTTGATACTTTATTCTAGTCTTTCTCTAACTTATCAACGAGTAACAGCTTTCGAAAGTCATGGTGTTGAGTCGATTTGGATTGAAGTTAGAGATTAAAAAACAACAAACCATTACTTATGGGATTTCTGTATAGGAACCCAGCGGAACATGTCAGTTGGTATGATAAATTTAACAACATGATGGAGGAAGTTTCACTCACAAATTACGAAGTCGTCCTCTTAGGAGATTTCAATATAGATCTTTGTAAAAGTAATCCCAATGGAATCAACTTTTCGTAAATTTTGGGCTGTCACAATTAGTTAATTCTCCTACCCGCATTACTTCTACATCGGAAACTTTAATAGATCATATCTATGTTAACCAAGTACAAAATATTATTGAAATATGCACCCCCTACTGTGGTTGTAGTGATCATTTACCTATATGCGTAACTTGGTTTAAAAAGAATATAAAAAAATTCCTAAACCTGGACATAAAACTATTACATATAGATCTTTTAGCACTTTTGATAAGAATGCTTTCCTTAAAGATTTAGCAGAATCACAATTATCCTATGTTTATCAGTATACAGACCCTGACCAAGCTTTTGAACTCTGGCATAAAATTTTCATTGATATATACAGTAAACATGCCCCATTTGTCACCAAAAGGTAAGATATTCACCCAAACCCCCATGGCTATCTAAAGAAATTGAAGAAGCCATATATATAAGGAATAATCTCTTGAAAACTAAACAATTTGAAGAATATAAGAAACAAAGAAACAAGGTTACATCTATGTTGCGATATTCAAAAAGGAATTATTCAAAAACTTAATTTTCAGCTGTCCCCAGAATAATTCCAAACCTATGTGGAAAGCCATAAATATTCTTACCAATAAATGTACTGACACGGCAACTGTTATTCCTAAGGAAATGTCTGCTGAGATTCTAAACAAACATTTTTGTAATATAGCTGATATCACAATAAAAAATGACAAATCAAACAAAAATGATTTGAAACTTCTCTCTGACTTCTGTAACTCTAAATCAATAGAAACGGAATTAATCATTCCTCCAGTATCTCTATATGATGTTTATTTTTCTCTTATACATATGAAGCAAATGGAACTAGAGGTCTTGATAACTTAGATGGTATCATTTTAAAACTAAGTGCCCCAATTATTTCTGATTCACTTACGTACTTATACAATTTGTGTTTAAATAAATGTTATTTTCCTAATATTCTTAAGAAAGCTAAAGTCATACCTCTTTTTTAAATCTGGAAATAAAATAGACCCTCAAAACTACAGACCAATTTCTGTCATTTCTCTTTTATCTAAACCTCTCGAAAAAACACATCCATAAACATTTGTCTTCCCATTTCTTTAAATATAATCTAATCCATCCCAGCCAATCTGGATTTCGATCGAATCACTCTTGTCATACTGCACTAAATAAACTTAGTTGATCAATGGCTAGCGGCTATCAATGAATTAGAATTCACTGGAGTCCTCTTTGTTGATTTCTGTAAAGCCTTTGATGTCATAAATCATCATCTGTTATTACGTAAACTGGCTCTTTACAAAATCGCTGACCCTGTTCTTTCTCTCATTAAGTCTTTCCTCACTAATCGACAACAATCAGTTCTCATTAACAATACTCAGTCCAGTTGTTTACCCCTAAAATTTGGTGTACCACAAGGGTCAGTACTTGGTCCCCTTCTTTTTTTAGTCTATATAAACGATCTCCCTCTGCATATTAAAGACTCATCTCAACTTTTTGCAGATGACACATCAATTAATTCAAGACATACTGATTTGAAACACTTATCAGATAACCTACAAGAAAATAACTCGACTAATTAACTGGACAGAATTGAAATCACATGTCCTTAAATGATCAGAAAACAAAGTACATGCTTATTACCTCTCGTCAAAAAAGACAAAATTTAAGTACTCCAATGCCCCCTGTATTTATTAATAACAACAAGCTAGAAGAAGTTAGCATCATAAAGTGTTAGGAATCACTATTGATAATAATCTTTCCTGGGTCGCCACATGTTTCCAGCTTAAGCAAACGAGTTTCTCAGAAAATTTTTCAGCTTTCGAAATTAAAAAAATTCCTAGATATAAACTCTCGTAAACATTTCTATCATGCATATATCCAGTCCTACATTGACTACTCTTCTACTCTCTATGATTCTTGCAGTGCAGTCACGTTAAAACCGTTGCGCAGGGCCCCATAAAACGGGCTATCAAAACAGTACTTCAAAAAAACATCAACATTAACTACTCAAGATTACCTCAAATTAGATATATTGCCCCTTTCTTATAAATTTGAATATAATAAAGCAATAATGATGTTCAGAATTATGAACCAATTAGCACCCTCAAATATATCTGCAAGATTTCCAGTCAATCAATCAAGATATACTAATAATATAATCATACCGAAACCAAGAATCGATCTTTTTAAAAGTAGCTTAGTTTACTCTGGTGGAACACTTTGGAATTCTATGCCAACATATGTAAACAGAAGAAAAGCATTAATTCGTTTAAAGTTGCGTATAAACGCCTTCTATTTGAAATACTGAAAAAAACAATTTATTTTAACAGTTCTCTAATATTCAGTCTGAGCTAATATCGCATGTATAAATGTCAGCAACTGTTGTTATTCGGAAATTGAACCCTGCATATTTTATCTTTTTATTTATTACTTCGTATGCATGTACTATTTTCCGTTATCATTGGATCAATGATTATTCTAATAATTCACGGTTAAACTAACATATGCTCTGCCTTATTCTTTTCTGTAATTGATCCCCGAATTACCTCCTGTGGCCTTTGTCAGTCGTGTAACTATTTGGCGTAGACTATATTGTGTATTTATGTTTCTCATACCTTCTTCTTCTTTTTTGCTATACTTGTTACATATATAGACAATTTACTTTCTGTACTATTGTTGTGAATTTCTGTTTAGCCTCAGGGCTGAGTGTAAAAAAGCACGCTTGTATGCTGTTCGTCGTTCTCTCTCTCTCTCTCTCTCTCTCTCTCTCTCTCACTCTCTCTCTCTCTCTCTCTCTCTCTCACAGAAAAATACGAACAAAAAAGAGAAACAAACGGTCGTAAAAGCAACCGAACCAAAACATAAGGGAAGATAAAGACAGGAAAAAGAGTGACAGCATACCACAAACGTACATATCTTTCATCGCAAACATGACGACGGTAAAACTCCCATCGCGTCATGAAAACGTCGACCCCCACCGCCAGCGAGAGAAAATAAGTTTCCCAAATGAGGGTGTTCCACAAATACCCGCCTTCCTGTCCCACCACCGCACAAACCAACGGTTTATTTTCTGACCCCATTCCTCGCCTTGAGTCAAGGAGACCTGCAACTGCGCCCAGATAAGATGTCTGTGGACATACACACCACGGAAATGGTCTCTGCCAGATATGCGCTTTTAAATCAGCATAGTAAAGATAGTCCAATCTATCGATGTCAGTAAGGAGAAGGGGATAAGGAAGTGTGAGTGTGTGTGTGTGTGTGTGTGGGGGGGGGGGGGGGGGGGGAAAACTGGTGGTGGTGGGGGGGGGGGGAATCCTTCGAATAAAGCCAACACTGTGTGTTGCAGATATCCAAAAGACATTCAGTCAGAGCCACAAGCACTGTGTTTGCACGCGTATCTTATCTTATTTGATAACCCATGAAATATTTTACAAACAACGGCGTCGCGCGTAATTTACTGTCGGCATTCAACCAGCTGTTACCATAAAGGATCTCTGTGTTAGTACCTTGACTGGGCATAGTGGCTTCCTCTGGGTGAGATCTTATTGTGTGAACTGTGCTGATTGGACATAGTGGCTTCCTCTGGGTGATATCTTACTGTGTGAGCTCTGTTGATTGGACATAGTGGCGTCCTCTGGGTGATATCTTATTGTGTGAAAGCTCTGTTGATTGGACAGTGGCTTCCTCTGGGTGATATCTTACTGTGTGAGCTCTGTTGATTGGACAGTGGCGGTCTCTGGGTGATATCTTACTGTGTGAGCTCTGTTGATTGGACAGTGGCGTCCTCTGGGTGATATCTTATTGTGTGAGCTCTGTTGATTGGACAGTGGCTTCCTCTGGGTGATATCTTACTGTGTGAGCTCTGTTGATTGGACAGTGTGGCGTCCTCTGGGTGATATATTATTGTGTGAACTCTGATCCGTGTTTTTGGATTCCCTTCCAACCAAGCAGCGACTGGGAACAAAAAGAACGTTGGTAGACCTCAAACTGGTGTATCGGAGCATTTTCTGTATTCAACATTTCTAATCGGATATTGTGACAACCAGAGAATTAATTGGATAGTTGGTATTGATTTCATTCCTTCGCTTCGCTTGGAAGAACTGATGTTGCAAAAAAAAAAAAAAAAAGAAAAAAAAAAAAAAAAAAAAAAGAAAAAAAAAGAAAAAAAGAAAAAAAAAAAAAGAGAAAAGCGGACATTCCACAAGTAACCATTTGGCTTCAGCGTTTATAATCTATTTCTTAAAATCGCTTTAGTACATTTTATTTGGAGGTTTTTGTGCCGTGAACACAGGAACCAGTCTGCAGTGTGTGAGGTTTGGATTGGTGAGGCTTTGCCACAGTATTGGTGAGAGACAGATTGGTGAGGCTTAGCCACAGTATTGGTGAGAGACAGATTTGTGAGGCTTCGCCACAGTGTTTGGTGAGAGAGAGATCATGTTGCTTATAACCCCCAGCGACCACAAAGGCCCATATCAGGGCTGTCCATTGTTGGTGATATGAAGGCTTTTGTGACGGCATTGCAAGAAAGACTGATTGACTGTGGTTGGTAGATGTGCAACTCCCTCGTTCAAAACAATAACAGATGTGAATTGTACAGAACGTACATTCACTGACGCTGCTGACCAGTTTTACAGGTCGATGGAAATAGAAAAGCGTTTCAAACACATTGTAACTCATTAAGATTCGGTGTATCTGACAATGCTGTTCATTACAGTCGCTATAATCGCCATGTGAAAAAAAATCTGATGTATCCGTTACTTCCAAATTCAAAAGGAGACGAAGTTCAGTTTGTACTGTCTTGCCCAGTGTTGGGAGATCTCGGACTAAGTTAGAGAACATGTAATCCCGCAAAAGTGTTTTTTAGCCACCATTGGTTGTTCAAATTAACTTCGTTTATGGCATCACCACATGAAAATGCTGTTTACAGCTATTACATTACTTATATAGGCCACTTGAAACAAGTGTTTACACAGCACAAAGAAGACCAATAGGATTGTGCGACTTGAAATTTTTATCCTCTTTTAAGAGACTATAGCCTTTTAAAACATTGAGTCTTTCACTCACTCACTCTCATTCTCTCTCTCTCTCTCTCTCTCTCTCTCTCTCTCTCTCTCTCTCTCTCTCTCTCTCTCTCTCTTGCTCATTGTCATTGTTCATAGTTTTCTCTCTCCCTCCCACCCCTCTCGCTCTGTGTGTGTGTGTGTGTGTGTGTGTGTGTGTGTGTGTGTGTGTGTGTGTGTGTCCCCGTTCCCTCTCCCCCATCCTCTCCTCCATCCCCTCTCCATCTACCCCCATCCCCCCCCTCCCCCCCGACCACCTCTCTCTCTCTCTGGAACTGGTCATTGCCAAGTCAGTTAAACCATTTGGTACACACATGTACACTCTCTGTCTCTCTGTCTGTCTCTCTGTCTGTCTGTCTCTCTCTCTCTCTCTCTCTCTCTCTCTCTCTCTCTCTCTCTCTCTCTCTCTCTCTCTCTCTCTCTCTGTGTCCCATCTCTCTCTCTCTCTCTCTCTCTCATCTCTCTCCTCTCTCTCTCTCTCTCGTCTCTCTCTCTCTTCAATCAAAAGTGAGGTCATGCCCCTTCCCCTCTCCTTCTGTACTTTCACTTAAGTGTGGTTTATGGGCCAAGTAGAAATTGTTTTTTTTTGGGACAGGTGCGCCCGTCCTTCAGTGGGAGGTGAGAAGGTTTTTATACGCACTCCACACTCTCCTTCCACCCCCTTCCCCCCCCCACCCCCACCCCCGTCTCCACCCTACCATCCATTACCTTCCCATTCTGTCTCCCTCCCACCTCAACTCCCATCTCTCTCTCTCTCTCTCTCTTCTCTCTCTCTCTCTCTCTCTCTCTCTCTCTCTCTCGGATATTTAGGGAGCATGCAGAAATGGTTTTACGACGGGTAACAGACTGGAAGTTTGTGAATAATTATTGCTATCTAGGGGTTTAATTTTGTACACTATGATCAGTGCCAAAACAGGGGGTACCCTTCATTTAACAATAAGGCTAAAAAGGCAGTAGTTTCAACTCAGCAGAATCTTTACAAAATACAGGGAAATGACGGATAGTACTTTTTCAAGTATTTGACACCAAGATTCAACCAATCTTGATGTATGCTGCAGAATATGGGGATTTCACAGATTAGAACATTTAGAAAAAGTACACATGCTAGCCTAGCATGCAAAAGATTTCTGTGGGTGTTCCAGGAATTACGCCCCCAAACAAAATGGTTTACGGAGATTTGGGTCGATAGTCCTTTGTACATTAATTCCTACGTCACTTCTTTACGATACTGGTTTAGACTTTTACAAATGAAAGCTGAAAAGGTTGGCATAGTTGATGCTGTTCGAATTAGACAGATCTGGAAAAACAGTGCTGGGTCTCAAAGGTAAGAGAAATCTTGTGTTCAACAGGTTTTAATTTTGTGTGGCTACAACAAGGTGTTGGAGACGTTAAAATGTTCCTAAATGTGTTTAAACAAAGGCTTATTGATATGTTCATTCAAGAATGGACTGGCACCATACGAGACCGTGAGAGATACGAATGTTATAGCAATTTAAGTCTGTTTTTTGAAAAGGAAAGATATCTTTTGGATATGAATACGTACTGTTTCCGCGTTGCCATTACACGAACAAGGTTTAATTTGCTTCCACTGAATAACAACCTGCATCGCTATAGTAAAAACAGAAACGGACAAAGCGTGCCCTTTTTGGGCCGTGATCAGGTAGAGAATGAGCAACATTTTTTATTTCAATGCTCCCTCTATCAAGACCTAAGAAGTAAAGATCGTAAATTTCTCAAAGAATTCGTCAGTTGTCCTCTTCATTTGCTTCTGAAGGTATCCAGTGCTTCGCACAGACATAGCCTGTCAAGGTACATTTTTCATGCCATAAACAGAAGGATCAAGTCCATTCTTTAGTTGATAAATTACTGCGGACAATTACCAATACCTGGTTTTCCTTGAAATGACTGACTTCATTTGTATTGTAACTTCGTGTACTCTAAACGTATCTGTATCATGTATCATCTTTTTACACGCAGTTTTGGGGAGTTATTATTGCAATACTTTTTGCTCTGTTTGCAATGCATATATGCTGGCTCCTCCCCGTTCTACCCACTCCCCCCCCCCCCCTTCCCTTTGTACCTTGTATTGTGGCCCAAGGCCGATGTACATTAAAAGCTTTCTGAGTTCGAGTGATCTCTCTCTCTCTCTCTCTCTCTCTCTCTCTCTCTAGGCTCTCTCTCTCTGTGCGTGTCTGTTATGTTATGTATTTATGTATGTATGTACGTACGTACGTTTGTATGTATGTATGTATGTATGTATGTATGTATGTATGTACGTACGTACGTATGTATAGATATGAACGACGCATGCACGCATGCATGCATGCATGCATGCATGCATGTATATATGTATGTATGTCTGTATGTGTATGTACGTATGTACGTATGTGTGTGTATGTATGTATGTATGTATGTGAATGCGAGACAGAGACAGACCTTTAAATGTGTTTCTGTATGTGCTTGCCTAAATTTTCTTCTTTTTCCCCCTTTTTTCCCATCTCTCTCTCTCCATCTCTCTCTCTCTCTCTCCCTCTTCTCTCTCTCTCTCTCTCTCTCCCTCTCTCTCCGCTCCATCTCCCTCTCTCTCCCCACCCCCTCTCCTCTCCCCCCCACCCCCCCCACCCCGCTCGCTCTCTCTCTTTCACACTCCTCGCTCCTCCACCCTTCTTCAATCCCCCCCCC
>JADBJO010005061.1:0-2500 GCA_016801955.1 Conus betulinus | reverse complement strand
TCTCTGTCTGATTCTTTCTCTCTTGGGCTCTATCCTTTATCTCTCTTCTCTGCCTGTCTCTGTATCTTTCTTGATCTTCTCTCTCTGTCTCTGTCCTGGTCTGTCTGTCTGTCTGTCTGGCCTGTCTCTGTCTCCTCTCTCTCTCTCTCTCTCTCTCTCTCTCTCCTCTCTCTCTCTCTCTCTCTCTCTGTATGGGTGTGCGTGTGTATGTGTGTGTGTGTGTGTGTGAGGTGTGTGTGTGTGTGTGGTGTGTGTGTTGTGTGTGTGTGTGTGTGTGTGTGTGTGTGTGTGTGTATGTGTGTGTGTGTGTGACAGACAGACAGACAGAAAGAAACAGAGACAAAGAGATGACAGAGAGAGAAAGAGGAGATTGAATGCGCGAGTACGCGTGTGTGTGTTGGAGTGCTTTTGTGCTCTGTCTCTGTTTACTTATATGTTTCTGTGAATGTGCGCGCTTGCACGCGCAAATGTGTATGCGTGCGGCTGCGCACTCGTGTGTGTGTGTGTGTGTGTGTGTGTGTGTGTGTGTGTGTGTGTGGTGTGTGTGTGTGTGTGTGTGTGATCAGCTGCGATTGATTACTACCTTAAGACAGTAAATGCTTTACTTGACCGCTGTCTTGGCCCTAAGTGTTTGCTGCTTTGAAAGGAGGCGGTTCATTTATACAGCACACTTCAACTCCCACACATACACGGCCCGCAAGGCAAGAACCTTACGATAAAGATGAGGATGCTGAGGGGAAAGGGGCGGATGATGATGGAGAGGGTGGAGGACAGTACTGACGATAAAGATGAGGATGTTGAGGGGAAAGGGCGGATGATGATGATGATGGCGAGGGTGGAGGACAGTACTGACGATAAAGATGAGGATGTTTGAGGAGAAAGGGTGGATGATGATGGAGAGGGTGGAGGACAGTACTGCTCTACCGGTGAGAAGTCAGTGCTTTGCTTATTCTGTTTTCAAAATCCCTGTTTACCATCATTCCCTGAATAGCAAGTCTACATGCAAACAGTGTTTACCATCATTCTCTGAATAGCAAGTCTATATGCAAACAATGTTTACCACAATTCCCTGAATAACAAGTCTACATGCAAACAGTGTTTACCATCATTCCCTAAATAACAAGTCTACATGCAACAGTGTTTACCATCATTCCCTGAATAACAAGTCTAAATGCAAACAGTGTTTATTATCATTCCCTGAATAACAAGCCTACATGCAAACAGCAGACCTCAGAAATAGTCCGAACCACATTCCCTGGGTCACGGTGACTGCCATGACTGTTGTCTGCGCAGTCAGAAGAAGACGATTTGTCCAAACATGTACTCGTCTGTTTTATGTGCAGTGTAGTAAATCAGGGTTTACCTTGAACTTTATTTTGTAAGTTTATCCTTGAACGGCTTGATTGATTCAGCAAAGCTGAAGTTTACCTCAGTCTGTTGTATACGAACAACTGATCTTGATCTGTTTGACCCGCTAACTTATTATCGCTCTCAGCTACGTTTACAGGGCAGCAGGTGAAAATCGTGTGTGTGTGTGTGTGTGTGTGTGTGTGTGTGTGTGTGTGTGTGTGTGTGTGTGTGTGTGTGTGCGTGCGCGCGCGCGGGTGCGTATGCGTATGCGTGCGCGCAGACGAAGGATAAGAGAGGGTAAGGGTGTGCAATTCAGACACATATGCGTGCGAGTGCGTGCGCCCGTAAGCGTGCACGTGCCCGTGGTTACGTGCGCGCGCTTGGGACTGAGAACGTACTTAGCGCCTTTTTGAATCCTATTCCCCCATCTCCACCCTCCCCATCACTGTCAGTGCGTACTGCAGGTTGCTGCTGATGCAACCCAAACAGAAACGAGGGCAGCTTTTCTTTCCACGCCATTCCTCGTCCCCCCAGCGGCCTGGAGTGCCGTGCCCTGGGTTATCCAGGCCAGCCTTTGGCGCTGCGGTTTAATTGCCACATGGCGGGGCCAGGGGAGACGTTGTTATCACAGCCGCCTGATGAACTTTAGGACACTGTCAGATGCCGTGACATGAGAGACCAGAGGGCCGAGAGAGAGAGAGGGAAGTGTGTGGTGTGTGTGTGTTGTGTGTGTGTGTGTGTGTATGTGTGCGCGCACGCGCGCGCGCGTGCGTGCGTGCGTGCGTGCGTGTGCATTTGCGTGCGTGCGTGTGTGCGTGTGTGCGCGAGTGTGTGTGTGTTGTGGTGTGTGTGGTGTGTGTTGTGCGAGCGTAGGTTGTGTGTGTTGCGCGCGCACGCAGGGCGCGCGCGTGTATGTGTGTGTGTCTACCTATGCCTGCATGTATACGTAGTGTCATCACAAGTGTTTGTTGCCTATAGGATTGGTGTGGGCTATGAAGGTGCTAGGCCGACGTGAAGCTAACAGAAGCCTTTTCCATTACAATCCATTTTTTTCCCCTCCTCCTCCTTCTAACGCCTGTCTGCCGACCATTCTGCTGAGCAAAGGGAGGATTTGTGCTGGTAGGGGGGGGGGGGGGGGGGGGGGGAACAG
>JADBJO010005060.1:160212-175181 GCA_016801955.1 Conus betulinus | reverse complement strand
CAGTGTCAGTGTCATGGAGAAGCTGGCACGTGCGGCTGGCAGCTGGTGGTGGCAGTATGGTGTAACAATGGAAACATTCATCCGGCCAATGATGCAAACAGTCGTTATTAATTCACCTGTCTTCATACAGCGTGCGCGCTATGTTCTTCAGCCAAACCAGACTCTTTTTTTCTTTTGCTTTTTATCCACATTCTAGCTTCCCCCGCTTCTTCCCCGCGGGTCTCTCTCTCTCTCTCTCTCTCTCTCTCTCTCTCTCTCTCCATGTGTGTGCACCCGCATGTGTGAATATATGTGCCTGACTGTCTGTGTACGCCCACGCATACTTTTTTTTTTTTTTTTAAATCTGTCTAAATGGAAAAAGAGCAGCAGCAGTTCATGAGCCTTGCTCTGAGCTGTAAAGTAAAAAATGAAAAACACTGGCAGCGTTAGAAGAAAAACGTAGTTTTAATACTGAAATAAAAGATGGACTTCTTCACAGCAGTAAAACGTTCAGGATCATTCAAAGTGATTTCTTAAAGCTGTCGCATAGAATAATGGAGAAAAAAATATCACAGATCGAAAGGTCGATATTTACACTAGCATCCGATCTGTACACAGTTTTTAAAAGTGTATAGTTTGTAACATCCACTAACATAAACCAACAACAACAATAACAACAAAACACAACAGCGTTCAAACGAACGCTCCGCGCCAGTAAAATAGTTTGTACATATAGAATGAAGTGTAAACTTCGTCAATATGTAAAGCGTGTTCCTTACAAAAGAAAACAACGAAAGAAAGTTTTCCCTGAGAAAGGAAAACAATAGCTGATAGACATAATACACTGTGAGAAGTTTGCCTCTAACGAAGCAAAATAACAAAAGAGCTTGTGGATAAATACAGAACAGTATGAGAAGCCTGTCCCTAGCAAAGAAAACATTCTTCAGCAGTTTTCCATCAATCAGATCAAGCAACTGGTAGTTCAAGCAACTGGTAGTTAAGCTGGTTGCCTGGCAAATACATAAACATGGAGGGAAAGCTCAAAACGGGGTGTACGAATTCTTCTAAACAATTGCACCCATGTCAACGATTAAAACTGAAGGAAAACAAATCATAAGCAGAAAATATGTCCATACGATGAAAAGATATTACACATATAACAGCAAATAATTGTTTTCAGGCCATTTGAATCACCACGATTCTCCTCCACCGTGCACGTAAGAAAAGACACAATACATCCGTTCTAAGTACATAGGCCTGAATGTATGTGAGCACATACCCCAGAGTGAATTGGGAGTCACTTTTGCTTATTTAACACCAAAGGAACAAACTCGGTAATTTATTGGATGTGTGATTTTCGCAGATTCTTGTAAATAGACTACGCAGGAAAGACACTCTGATGCACAGTTAGTGAGTCGTCTTTCTGCCTAGACATTAAAAAGGCAGACATTCCACAAAATCCGTTAGACAATGTCTTTTAGACTCTTCCACAAAAATAACATAGAAGGATATCTAAAATCTTGGCTCACAAATACTTCGCCATGGTTTTTTAAAAAAGAGTGTCCAACTGAACAGACTGTAGCCCTGACACTGTGAATCTGACTGTGGAATAGGTTTACTCTGTAAAACAAAACAAACTGGTTCTGACGCTCTATTGGGTAACTGAGGAGAAGGTGTCTTCTGTACAATCTGTGGTTCTAACAGCGTGTGTCTGATTGTGGAGAGACTGATTTCTTCAACAGACTGTAGCTCTGCCAATGATTGTCTGATTGCAGAGACGGGGTCTTGTTTAACAGACTACTACGAAGATTGATTGTGAAGATGATGTCTTCTTTAACAGACAATATATGCAGATTGATTGTTGAGACAGTGTCTCCTTTAATACACAGTTACGCAGGCACCGTTGATCTTTTGCGGAGAGATTGTCTTTTTTTTCAACAGACAACAGTTCTGGGACTCTTTGTCTACGTATTGAGATGGTACTCCTTTTTAACTCTTCGTGGCTCTGACACTGTTTGATCTGCGAGCAGTTGGCGGCATTGCAGAGGGAATTACGAATGTTGTCATGCGGTGTAAAACAGCTGGAAATGAGTACTGGGGACACCAGAGTCACCTCAGGGTGTACGGCTGTAGTCAGCCCTTGGTGGGATCATTCGCTTCGCGCCATGCACTGAATGCTGCGTTTGCTCTGTTTCAGATGGGCCAAACTCTTTGCTTCTCCCTGACGTCGCATGTGGACAACATCACTATGGAATGTATCCTGTAGGAATCAGTATGTATTATGGGAACAAAATGATCAAGACACTCGTAGTAATACTGAGGCTGATCTGATATAAATAACAACAATGCTGACACATTAATTAACGGTTTGAGAGTAAAAGATGAAAAGATGAAGAAGAACAGAAAAAGAACATGCTGATATTCTATTGAACGGATGTTTTTATGAAGCAAAAGAAACCGTCACAACAGCCGACTGGCAAATTTGTTTTTACATTCGACTTTGAAAAGGGGGAAAAATTATGATTGAAATACAGAAATAGTTTATGGATATTGTACGGATTGCCAGAATGCCCAAAAGTCAGGGACCTTTCATCCACATGCCTTGATTTACCCGGCTTCTTTTTTGTGCACATTATTCTCTTTTTCAATGAAAAACGCAGGATTCACACAAAACACCCTTACTTGCAGTAAGCCCCCCCCGAAAAACTTGAGAGAGACGGGAGATGTTATCTGGAGACTCTGAATGAGGAGTAAACCCAGAGGGGCATAAGGTGTGATCTTCAAAGCATTTGGTTGGAGAATTTGCCCACCGACAGTCTGTGTGAGGAGAGTGTGTGTGTGGAGACCTGAAGAAAGTGTGGGTGATAGAACCAAAAGTCAGTGAGATGTGAGACATTGCCACCGTGAGATGGTGAGGTGAGAGAGGAGAGGAGAGAGATGATGAGCAGAGAGATAGGCGAGTCGTGTATGGTGCAGGAGGACGTGAGAGGAATAGAGAGAGAGGAGTGATGTGAGTAGAGAGATGTAATCGTGGAGTGAGAGAGAGGCAGAGAGTGCTGGGAGAGAGTGTGCAGTCTTCAAAGTGGTGAGCCTGTGAGTCGTGTGGAGACCAAAACGAAAAGGGTGAGTGAGAGTGTGTGTGACCGTGACGTGAAGACCGGTGTGGAAGAGGAGAGTGAGAGACCTTACTTGCAACGAGAGATATACCTGTGATGTGTGTGTCGCGTGTGTGTGTGTGGCGTGCGTGCGTGCTGCGTGCGTGTGTGTGTGGTGTGTGATGTGTGTGTGTGTGCGTGAGGAGAGGAGAGTGAGAGAGAGAGAGAGAAGGAGAGAGAGAGAGGAGGAGGAGGAGAGAGAGGTGCTGTGAGTGTGGTGTGTGTGTGTGGTGTTGTGTGGTGTGTGCGTGCGTGCGTGCGTGCGTGAGAGACGTGTGTGTGTGGTGTGTGTGGTGTTGCGCGCGTGCGCGAGCGCGCGTGTGGAGCGTGCGTGTGGGGGTATGCCGCGTGCGCCGCGTGTGTACGTGCGTAGCGGCGTGTGTGTGCGTGTGTGCATGCGTGTCCGCCGAGATGCACTTAAACACTGGCGTTCTCGCTCCTGGTGAACAAGCGCTGGCGTTAGCAAACAACGATGGCAGGAATAATAAACAGTGATAAACTTTGTTCAGACCATCCCCTGGATGAAGCTGGTTCTGAACTGTAAGCCTCCCATACCTGGTATGAGTGTTTTGAGAGGTATTTTCGATGTTACAAAAATTTGCATCGTCTTGGAAACGGTTCTGACCCATTTCCATTCACTGCTTTATACATTTGACAGAATGCATGTTCGACAGTACTGTGAGTAAATATTGCAACAGAATAAACTTATATTCAATAAAATAAATGGCAAGATGAATGGCGAATTACTTCTTTTAATTCATTCCCTCTCCCCCCATCCAACCGTCCCACCTACACACCACACACACACACACACACACACCACACACACACACACCACCACCACCACCACCCACAATGAGTTCGTGCAACAGCTCTATTCCCGCCACATATGAGATCTATTCTGTTTCATCCTTTACACAACACACACACACAACACACACACACACACACACACAAACAGATTACACTCGCACGCACGCACGCATGCACGCACGCAGAGAGAGAGAGGACGAGAAGAGAGAGAGATTGGAGGGAGAGGGGAGAGAGGAGGAGAAGAGAGAGAGAGAGGGGACAGATAGATGTAGATCTAGCGTATAACAATATATATACATCCATACATATACATATACATACATACAACATACATACATATTACTGAATACAGAAGAGGAGAAACTGGCCACACTTCGCTATACCTTGTCATACGTAGATAAGCCTTAGTCAGTGTATCGTTTCAAATAAATCAAGAACATGAAGCCTGACGTAATCAGCAAATTATTCCTCGTCTGCTGATTGGTCAGACGTACACATGTAGAGGACGAAACCGCAAACCGCGCGCGTGCTCTTATTGATGCCAAAAACGTGGTGCCAGACGGATGCGTGAAAAGGGGTGGTGGTTTTGCCAGTGACTGTCTAGCGTAGTGAATAATTTCCGTGGACCTTCATAATTCTTTTTAGGTCACTAATAAATGTCATAATCGCAGTAGAATCATAGATTGTAACAATCAAAGAAATTATTATTCCAATGAATACTTTATTAGACTGGTCGGCTTTCTGATCGACACCGGAACAGTCTTTGATCCCTTTGTGCTGGGCTCTTTCAGAAAGCTGAACTTTAAAGCACACATGGGCGGCTCTTTCAGTAGCCATGTTGGAGGGTCTTTCAGAACCCACAGACAGCAGCGGGCCCTCAAACAGTCCCAAGAATCAGTTAGAAGCCTGATTGCAGAGCTAGATGCCAGGCTGGAACAAAAAAAATCGAGACCCTAGCGGGACTACTTAGGCCTAGAGAGGAAGGAAAACTGCCAGACGAAGACGGCGCCCGCAGACTGTCTGGAGACGATTCAGTCAGAACAGGAACACAACAGTGATATTTTGGGTGCATGAGAGAAGATGGGGAACTAGAAGAATAAGAAGGAAAAAGAGGCACAGCTTTTGCGTTCGCAGAAATAAACAGGCTGACCAGTAGGAACAAATCTCACCTGCTGAAGAGAGAAATAGCCGCTGAATTGAGCGGTATGTACGAACCTGTAAGCGAAGAAGAAGTGATAAAGGAACCGGCAGAAATTGTTAATGGTCGATTCACGAACAAACGTAGCCCGGATCTGCAGAAGAAGAAATTCCAAAGCCCTACAACAGACCGGCAAATTGTCAGAAATTGATCGTCCGATGGTAAATAACGAAAGATGGTCGAAATTTACCATCTGAAGCCATCAAAAAGCGACCTGAAAATGCAATATATTCAGGAGAACGGTCATCAATGCAGCGAACTGGCGTGCGTGCGTCCGCAAACGGGTTACTTTATATGCCTAGCGGCTTGCTCCGTTCAGAGGCCAATTCTGAAGCCGTTAAGCATTGTACCAATGCGTGGTGGTATTTTGGGTCACGTTTCGCACGAGATTTCGTTGTGCACAGACGCAGTGGCATCAGACCACATGTAAACAAGCAGTTTTCGCGGGTCTGTGATGAATCGGTCCCGACCACAGACCAGTGTTTGGGGGACAGTTTGTCGCGACACTGAAAGACGCGTGCTTGAGGACCGACCATATCAGCTCCAGTGTAGGCCATGAGACACAGATACCGCGGAACGCCCGCTAA
Source organism: Conus betulinus (assembly GCA_016801955.1). Taxonomy (NCBI): domain Eukaryota; kingdom Metazoa; phylum Mollusca; class Gastropoda; order Neogastropoda; family Conidae; genus Conus; species Conus betulinus. The sequence goes on along the minus strand of JADBJO010005060.1, from coordinate 169,449 downwards.
TATCGTGGACAAGCGGGCGGTTTTTTACTACTCTGGAGTCGGGTTCGCGCACGTGGTCATTTTTTAGGCCAAAGGGGAACAGACCACAACAAAAGACAGCATTGGTTTCAGTAGAAATGGGGACATCAGAATCCCACGGTCCCAATAGAAGAGGTGAACTTGGTTCCATCTTTTAAAACCTCAGAAACATGAGTTTTTACTGCTGGGAGATCTCAGTTGCAAAGTGAAACGACTGCAGGCGGAAAATCTAAAACAAATCTAAAATAAATGTCAGCGAACGCCCAGAGAAACGTGGACAAACGAGTCACAAGACAAACCACAACGCGTTTCGACCTCTTAGGTCTTATTCAGGTGCAACAAACATGAAACAAATAACGAAAATGCACTTAGATTTGAGATCGCTTCTGTTCAACGCTTCTTTTTCTGCGCTGAACACAGAAGAAGCGATTCAAAGCTAAGTGCATTTTCGTATTTGTTTCAGTTTGTTGCACCTGAAGAAGACCTAAGAGGTCGAAAACGCGTTGTGGTTTGTTTTGTGAACTATCGTTGTCACGTTTCTCTGGGGCGGTTCGCTGACAACATTACTTAAGATTTACTGCTGGGAGATTAAGACTGTTTGAAGAAAATGCAATGGTCTAAAATCACTTCAGACCCAGAGATCTTGAGCATGATAGCAAGCGTTGAGGGTTGAACTTTACTGTCCTTTAGACCCGTTATCCCAGGCTATTTTGCAACTAAAAAAAATGTCACAAATCAGAAAGAGTGCAAGATCATTGATTCAGAATTTCAAAGTCTGATAGTTAAGAAAGTAATTTCCCTTGTGAAGGCATTGCTCTGGTGAGTTTTTCTCCGTTTTACATAGGGAACAGAAAGATGGATCTTACTGCATGACTTTAAAATCAAAAACTTGGAGTCATCATAGATTATGTCTTTCATGAAAGTTCACTCTAGTGCTGAAAGGGCTGTCAGCATACTGTCTGGTCAATGTCAAAGGCTGCCTTGATGAGCAAATCACACACGAAATCCATGAGGTTGCTCAAGTTATCGGAAAAAATCAATGTTGCTAGCAATGGCCTTTGCTGCTGTCAAGTATGGACCTCTCTATTACAGACAGCTTGAGAAAGACAAAAAAAAAAGCTTTGAAGAGGGAGCAGAGGTGACTTGACCAACTCATGCAAGTGTTGTCTGAAGAGAGGAATGAGGAAAACTTAAATGGTGGATTATCAATGTGTCTGATACAAGAGATGACATTTGCAGTACTGAACCAGATATAGTTGTCACCACTGATGCTAGTGGCACAGGTTGGGGGTGCGAGTGTGAAGATACAGGCTTCAGGTGGACAGGTGCCGCATAATGGGTTATTTCACATAATTATTTGGAATTGAAAGCTGTTTTACTTGCTTTGCAGTCATTTTCAGGGACGAAGCTGGAAAAACAAACATGTCCGGACAATGATAAAACAATACAGCAGCAGTGAAAGCTGTATCAATCGCATGGGGAAAAAGCCATTCAGATGCTTGTAATGACATCGCATTTACAGTGCTGGTCACATGGCATGTCTATGTGTGATACAGAATATCTGGCATCAGTGCAGCACACAATTCCAGGGAAGCAGAACAGCACAGCTGACAAGGAGGTCCAGGCACGTCAGAAAGAACACTGATTGCTGAGTGGAAAACTTGAGAGCAGGCTCTGCAGTCTGCCTTCCAACAGCTCAGGGCTTCTCAGATATTGCACCTCTTTGCTTCCAGGTTGAACTTTCAACCTGGCGGCGATACATTATACAGGCCGGATACAGAAGCTGACAGCAATTGGAGGCTTTTTCCATCTCTTGGGAGCAATCATTACAGTGCTATGCAATTTCCTCCTTCATGCATCATATGGACGGGTGCTGCAGAAAGATCAGAGGAGAGACCATTGCAAGAGGGGACTCATATTGTGGGTACTCAAATCTGGCCGACACAACCGTGGTTTGCTGTTTCTTCAGCCAATCTTGATCTGCTGCCCTTCAGTAGAACTTCAGGTGCAGGACACCATCTTCTTCACCTTCCCAGCGACCTCAGAGGCGCAGTTATCCTCTCATTCAGAATAACGTCGGCTAAATCATGCCTGTCTGAAAGAATCTCAACAAAAATTTCTTAACTTCTGGTTTATCAAGAAATTCAGTTGTCTCACTCATGGATCACAGAGACCCAGCATCCAGAGAGTCACCACAACACTGCATTAAAAAAAAAAATAGCAGAAATTTGTCGGCACAAAAGAAACAAATCCATACTTGTACTCTTTGCATGTGAACTGTGGCAAATGTTTGGCCAGAAACTGTAGCTGCAGGTGCTGTTATAGTACATCTAACTAGCTAGAAGTACGGTTTTCAGCATACCTTCGTGACTGATAATGCAGAGAAACAATAGCCGATCTGCACATCTGTAGTCTGTACCAAAAATCTGTCAAAAGGTGGTTCAATCAAACAGATCATCACTCCATTCATATGTAGCCACAGGGCCAGATGCAGCTGTTCTGAAACTCACCCTCAGAAACACTTATGTTACTTGCTTCACTCTCTGGTCAGAGAGGACAGACTCCCAATAGTCCATAGCCTCTTACTGTTGATGATGTAAAAATCCACGAGTGTAAATGTGTACTTGTATACAGCTCTCATTTAAAAACAAACCTAACCAGGGACTCACTTAAAGCCGTTAGTCTACTAGTTTTGAAAAACAAGATTGTGTCTGGCTTCACTACCTGCGGCAGTGTTTGAAAAAAAGACTGCCCACGTATACGAACTGGGAAAGTAATTTTTATCAGTTGCAATATAGCATTTGCACCTGTGAAAAGAGCACTATTTTCGTCCGGATGAGAAGATGTGCTGTTTATGGATGGAATAGAATATATGAAGTACTCGGCTACACAGCTCTCGGGCTGCTAGTACTTCTGCAGCATTAAGCAGAAGTGTACCAAACTGACAGCATCCTTCAAGCAGGTGGATGGTCAAACAGGAACAACTTTTTCAAGATTCTACCAACGGATCATTAAACAGAATGAAAGAGGAAGGAAATGGTGGCTCTACGAAGACTAACAGCCTTTTCCCAGTCTGTGCTGAACGCATTTGTAGACGAAGAAGGAACAAGTAACTCACATTATGAGCTGATTGCCTTTCAGAGCCTGACGTGTTAAGGAATAACGTGTGATCCCAGACGCTAAACTCTCCACATGTACATGTCTGACCAATCAGCAGAGCGAGGAATAATTTTGAAAATTAAACGAGACTTACCTTGAAGCTGAAGTTTATGGAGACTATTTCTTCTAAAAACTACAAGTGTTTAATCCGTTTTCCCCTTCACCCTCTCTCTCTCTCTCTCTCTTTCTCCTCTCTGACACACACACACACACCACACACACTCACACACACACACACACCCCGTTATCATCTCATTCCTCTCCTCTACCATGTCCGTCGTATTCTCTTTGTCTGATGTCCTCTCTCTCTCCCCATTGCCCCAGCTTCTCTCGGTGACAACACCAGCACCGAGACCACACTGAGGGGAAAATGAACAAGAGCTGCAGAGGAAAATGACTGCTCGAATCAGCCACTGTTAGTAGGAGCTTTGACAGCTGTTACTAAACGAAAAACAAAACACACCCACGCGCGCGCGCGCGCGCCGCGCGCGCGCACACACACCACACACACACACACACAATACACGCACACAACATGCGTGCACGTGTGCGTGCACACACACACACAACACACACACACACACACACACACACACGCGCGCGCGCGCGCTGCGCGAAAAGACCAATGTAAAAAAAAAACCACGCTGACCTCAATAGTCCCTATTTAAAATGTCTTGGCGGCCGTCCGGACAACAGTTCTTGTTTCTGTTCCACATCACTGTTCCACGCCACAATGCGAGTCTTCCCCTGTTGCCTGGCTCCGCCGATGGTCGTCGTTTGACTGTCAAAAGGTGGTGAGAGACTTTCAGTTACCATGTTCTTGGTTCCGTGTGATACCCAGTTTAGTCCTTCTTTGTACACTGCCCTCCACAAAACAGGCAGTGTTGTCACCCGCTGTTTGTTGCTTTGATTGTTTGAATTGTGTTGCATGATTACATCAAAGGCATATTAACTAGTCGGACTACAGCGAGAGGAAGGTCTCAAAATGGGATGACGGCCGGTGGAAATAAAACAAGAGTTAAAGACAGACAGATTCCTGCCATGTTTAATGAAAGAATGAACAGATACACACACAAATGCAACGCGTTTCGACCTGTTGTGGCTTACAAGTCGGTCGCTCTGAAGAGAGGACCCCAAATAGGATTAAAACGCATTATGTTTGTTTGTAATTTGTTTTGTTATTTGGTTTGGTGACCTAGTGATTCTGTTTTTGCACACTGAAAAAAAAAGATCCCTTAGCCTACGGCCATAGATTTTCTTTTGAAACGAACCAAACTTTGTCAAAAAGTGAGAATGGCAAAAAGGATGAATCCCTGCAATATCGAAGACAGAACTGTGTGTGGCAGACTGAAATCAAACAACAGATTCTGGATCGTTGTTTACATATTTTTTTCATATGTTCTACGATATAATGTATCTAAGTATATTAGAGATAGTGTATGTATTTTTTTAATGAAAAACTTGTCCTTTCCATATGATTTTTTTTTTTCCACCTTGCTTTGTAGAGTTGTTTGTCGACGTTAAGATGACACTTTTTCCCCATGGAGGGCACTGTCTCATTACTTTCATTCATAAAGGGGTACTGCTTTGTGCTTTTTTGTGGCTGCCATTGCGTTGTCTGGAAAATATTCTGTTCGAGGATACACTTTTTGTTATCAAATAAGATTTAATTTGCAAACTTCCCGTGTGTATATTTATATTTCTGGCTTGTTTTGGGGTGATCTGTTTCAAATTTACTAATGAACCATTTTATTTTTATAGTCATACAATATCTAGGCAATTTTATCACCTTTGCAAGTGAAAATGATTTACTTAGTGTTGGAATGTATTTGATAAAGATGTGTTTGTTTGGGTCACCTCGAGTGTGACAATATGTTGTAACAATATACATACGACATATATGTTCCTCTGCTTATTATGATTGTAACGAAGTATAGAACGAACGCAATTTCGTCTGCTAACTTTGGCACTATCGAAGCATGGACAAAGATGTGTTTTTTTTACCTTTCTTTGATCCTAACAAGCTTTTGAGCGAAACGTGGTTTCTCTACATTAATTTGATTATAACAAATTATCACAAATTATCTCCTCTTACTGTGACCGTAGCAACGCAGTGGCAGTGGACATAGTATGTGTCCTCCATGTACTTTGACCCTATGCAATGGCTGGACAGATATGTCTTGCTGTAATAACCCTTGACCGTGAAAAATAGTACGATGACTATTGCTCTCCGCATACTTTTGACCCGAAGCGTTGTATTGGACAAATGTGGTTTCTCCGTTTACTTGGCCATACAATACAATTGGACAAGAGTGTGCGTTACACCCACAATTACTTTGACAGGAGAATAACTGTTTCGCACTCGTGCTTGTATGCTGAAACATTGTTTAAAAACAGATGTGTTGGGGTGTGTGGTGTGTGTGTGGTGTGTGTGTGTGTGTGGGTGTGCTGTGTGTGTGTAGTCGTGCGTGCGTGCGTGCATGGTGTGTGTGGTGCATGTGTGTGTATGTGGTGTGTGTGTGTGTGTGTGTGTGTGTGTCTGCGTGCGTGCGTGAGTCTGCGTTTGCGGATGGGTGGATGGCGTGGATGTGTTGTGCGCGTATGCTCGTCTGGAGACTGGTGTGTTCAAGTTGTGGGGCGTTAATTTAACGTCTGTTCACCATTGATGATATTGGACGAAAAAAAATAATTTAAACCACGTCATCTCCAATACTACACAAAAATTAAACCTCAAAGAAAAAAAAACAACCAATAATTTTTGAATTAAGTGGTAAAAAAAACACGCATCAAAAGCAGACATGGCAACTTTAGACGTGCGCGAAATAACTATGTGTGTGTTTGTTGTGTGGTGTGTGTAAGTGTGAGTGGTGTGTGTGGTGGGTGCTGAGACGCAGTCTCGACGTTGTATATGTGGAGTGTGGCTGTTGTAGAATGGTTGTTTGCTCTGCTCGGACCTTTGCACACGCTTGTTTCATTTTAAATTGCGCGTGGTTGAATTGGGACACGCGGTTTTAGCCTGATTGTGAACGTGCCACAACACATAACCCATTGTGTCTGTCATGCAAATGCCAACATGGGTGGGGGCCGAGCACTCTGAGGTCAACCCAGAAGGACGCGCGAAATGGAGAGCAGTCGACGAGAGCGGGTAAAGTCACTTCTGCAGTACACCATCCGTAACTCGAACTGGAAGAGAAGTTTCTAACTATCAAGGGCCGTCTGGGCAACAGAGCTGACTAACGGCATTATGCTTTCAGCTTCTCTCTCCTTTAAAAGGACTCAGTCTGGTCAGGCGTTGATGTCCAACTAGCAGAAAGAAAAGGTGCCACTATTAAATCCAAGTTGCTGATCACCTCAAGTAAGAAAGACACATATCAAACACAAAACATCTGTATCGAAGATTTCTCGTTCTCGGATCGAAACAATTATCATTAAGCCCTAGACTGTTGACTTGACCAATCAATTGCTGTACGAGTGTTGTTGCATTGCATTAGTTAAAGGACTGGTATGATATAGGTGTGGACCAAAGTCAAGCATGTCGTTAAACGATCAACGGCAGACCATGGTGATTTCTCTATGTCACGCATTCGGCGTGGTGGATTAATGGAAAAACATGGCCCAAAAACACTATGATGTCAAAACTATGAGCCTGTGCTTGGGGGCTATTTACCCTACTAAACGGTTCCGGACGGGCTTACAGCTCACTCATAAATAACAATCATACCAACCCACCAAATCCCTTGTCCGCTGAGTACTCCTCTCAGACCATATAACCAACGGTCCCGGGTGCTAAGCCACATTTACCCTGCTACGCTGTGGGAAACTCCTCCGAGGATAGTGCGGGGTGTTGTGTGATGTGTGTGTTGGGTGCCCTCATTCTCTATCCCACTGACACCCCTACCATGGCGAACTAAGCTCAAAGAAAAAAAAAAACAACTGCCTGTACGCACGCAAGGTCGAAAAACTGATGTGGTTTCAAAGTGTTGTGTGTTGTTTGTGTGGAGTGTGAGTGTGTTTCAACAATAGTACCCCCGACCTAAAGCCTCAATCAACAATGTGCAATCGAAAAAACTGCTTTTCAAAAGTGTTTACTGAAGAAGTGGGGATGAGAATGGAAACAACAATGACAGAAATATGAATGGATGGATGAAAAAAGAATGAATGAATGACTATTCTGTCCTGTCGGTCTTTCCTGTCTGTCGGTTGTCTGTCTGTATGTTTGTGGTGTTTATGTTTTTTTTGTCCATCCAGCTGTCATCCATTTCCATCATGCCACCACTTCTCTCAGACAAAGTGGTTGGATTACTACCATCTGCTTATTCTCTCCCCCAAACTCGTGTGGGGAGTATGGCGTGTGGGGACCGCACACAGTGTGAAAGAAGAGTTGCAGGTGCTCAACATGTCCTGTTTGGGGGGCTTTATTTTGAACCTGTGTGGGTGGTTGGGCCGCCGGTCTGTGTGCGAAAGTTGGTTTGCTGACTTTGGTGCATTGTATTGCCACGGACTGTGTGGCCAGGGTCCATGATTTCCTTCGTCTTCTGTTGTACTAACGCTGGGCTGGACAGTCTCCGACCTAGTATGTGATCCATACGGTGTACGAACCTCAGAAATGTGCAGTTATTAAAAGGTCCCTAGACTATTAAGCAAATGGTCGCTTTATAGCGTTCATTACGAACCATCTGCACAACAAATCACCATACTGTTGCGGTGTCTGCCCCTGAGATGGCTAATCAGCACCCTGTTCATTGGTGCTGATTAATCCATTGTAGTTCATTGTGTCTGTGTTGCTCTATGTCGCTTTGTGTGTACTCTCGCTCTAATCGCATCTCGAGCTGGGGTGGGGTTTGGTGTTGTGGCGCGCTGATTGTGAGTGTGTGTGTGTGTGGTGGTGTTGGTGGAGTGTGGTGTGATGTGTGTGTGTGTTCATCTTCAGTTTAGGAGTCTCTTTCAGCAGAGGTTCATGCAATGGGTGCAGAACAGAAGCTGTGTGGTATCTGACCACTGAGACCCCACACATACAGGCATCGAAAAACAGTACTCACATGGCTGAGTGTTGTTAGGGGTGTTTAACACATTGTTTCGGGGATGGATGACAGTATTGGCCCTGGGCGAGGGACTTGATGCTGAAATTACAAAACCGATACCATCTCACCAGATACATGTCAAGCGGCAGCAAATCTCTCTCTCTATCTCTCTCTCAGAGAGAGTGAGCTAAAGAAGCGATAAGGAGCACACGAGTCTGCTCTCGTCTCGTCTATTCTCTCTCTCGTCTCTCTCTCTCTCAATAAGAACAAAGTACGAGCTATAGTCGTAGTTTAGATATCTATCTATCTATCAATATCTATCTGATCTAATAGTTATATCTAGCTATCTATCTATCTATATATCTATCACACGCTATCATCTATCTATTAGACGATAAAGAAACAAAGTACGATTTATCTGTTTGATATCTATATATCTATCTATCTATCTATCTATTCTATCTATCTATATCTATCTATATATCTATCTTTTTCAAATAAAGAACTAAAAACACGATTCTCTCTCTCTCTCTCTCTCTCCTCTCTCTCTCTCTCTCTCTCTCTCAATAACAAAGTACGATTTTATCTATCTGTCTATGTATGTATGTATGTATGTATGGTAAGTATGCATGTATGTATGTATGTATGTATGCTGTATGTATGTATGTTATGTATGTATTATGATGTTATCTATCATTTTGATAAAGAATAAAGGACGATTTTATCTATCTATCTATCTATCTATCCTATATCTATCTATCTATCTATCTATCTATCTATCTATCTTGATTAAAACTGTCCGTACCTAATGCAACGCTGTGGAAATAGTACGTATATGTGTGTGTGTGTGTGTGTGTGTGTGTGTGTGTGTGTGTGTGTGGTGTGTGTGTGTGTGTTTATATATGCATACATATGTATATACATTCATGTGTGTGTGTGTGTGTGTGTGTGTGTGTGTGTGTGTGTGTGTGTGTGTGTGTGTGTGTGTGCTCATTCAGGAGATGACTGTGTGGATTCCAACGAGAGCTGTGCTGACTGG
>JADBJO010005060.1:147712-150212 GCA_016801955.1 Conus betulinus | reverse complement strand
TCTTTTTTTCCACGATGTTGCAGGTAAAACAGCATTGAGCAATTGATCAACTTCAGAGAGGTTCAGCCATAGTTTGGTTAGTGTATGTTCCACTAAACTGTGCAATTTTATCACGATGAATATCTACTAGGTACATTACGCTTATGACCCTAATATTATGCGTGTAAAGTCCGATGTTCCTGCGGACATCTCCATGTCTCTGTTTCCTCCTAGTGATGGCTCTTCTGCGCGCTTACCTTGGTCCAAAATTAGATAAAAGCATCCACAGCATTAAGTGCATGTTGTTTCGATATCATCAATCATGGCATTCTGAGAATTTTCTGATTGACTAATCTATGGCACACACACACACACACACACACACACACACACACACACACACACACACACACACACACACACACACACACACACACACGGGACCATATGAAAATGTGCTGACATAAGTTAAAAAAAACACACTACGTTGGTGTAACCATGTAAGAATGAACTCACTTAATTAATCTTCTAGAAATTTCGAGAGAGGCAAACGGAGGGGAAGACAGGGAAAATGACGGACTGACAACATTGCAGAACGGACAGGGAAAATGATGGACTGACAGAACATACATACAACATATACATACATACATACATACATACATACATACATACATACATACATACATACATACATACATACGTACATACACGCACACATACGTACATACATGCATGCATGCATGCATACATACATAAATACATACATACATACTTACATACACACATACATAGATACACACGTACGTACGTTTGCACGTACTTAAGTACATGCATATATGCACACATACATGCATATATGCAAGCGTACATACGTACATACATACATACATGTATTTTATGCATACATACATACATACATACATACATACACACACACACAACATGCATACATATCAACAGGTAGTTAAAGAATAACAATTGAACAGTGACAAAGAAAGCATGGTTATCGAAAGCCACAAAGACAGATTTTAACGCAAACAAATGCAAGATGAAACGTGTATTCTTATACACAGGAGAGTCTAAAAAAAAAATACCAATTTGCTCTTCTTTTCCCACTACAGCTTTTGATTTCGAGGACTTGGAGAAGTTCGATGCCATGTGAGACTGGTCACTTTTTTGTCTCTGCATACTGGCTTTAATGTCTAACAACATAAGTCCCAGATCAGGAGAGAGAGAGAGAGGCTCAAAGATGCAGTCACTGTCAATGTTTCTCACTTCTTCCCCGGGAAGCCCACATCAGAACTTTCTCAATGCTTCGGGGTTCGAACTCCCGACGAGGTGACTTTCCGCACACTGTCGTCTGAACTGCTTGTTTCCTCATCACTGGGCCGGAATGGTTCATGTTCACCATGTCCATGCTTGAATAGAAATGATGTGAGTTAAAGTCATGTCTTGATAAAAAAAAAATGATAAATATTTGTGATATAGATTGTTGCATTTAAAATATAGAAACTTACGTCTTGATTAAGAAATGAATATTTTTGTGTATCGTATAGATTGTTACGTTTAACATATAGAAACTTACGTCTTTATTGAGAAATTAGTTAAATGTGAAATAAAGAAACTTACGTCTTGATCAAGATATGAATAAATACTTTCCGTATATATTGTTACATTTAAAATGTAGAAACTTACGCCTTGATTAAGAAATCAATGAATTTGTGTCATATGCATTGATTAAGAAATGAATGAATATTTGTTATATCCATTGCTACGTTTAAAATTTAGAAGCTTACGTCTTGATTAAGAAATGAATAAATATTTGTCATATACATAGTTTACTTTTGAAATGTAAAAACTTACGTCTTGATAAAAAAATAGTATGTATTTGTCATATACATTGTTACATTTAAAACTGAAACATACGTCTTGAAGAAACAAATAAATGGTTGTCAAATACATTGTTACATTTAAAATACAAAAACTTACGTCTTGATTAAGAAATGAACAAATACTTGACATATATATTGTAACATTACATAGATACTGGCCATAAACATTGTTACATTGCATAGATACTTGTCATATGCATTGTTACATTACATAGATACTTGTCATATGCCCTGTTACATTTAAAACATAAAAACTTTACCCAGGGTCACTACATTACTGCGTTCAAGACATACTAAAGAGAAACAGAGTTGCTCTATGGAATGATACAGTCAGAGAAAATCGCGATATACATATTCGTCAATACGTCGTTACCTTCAAAGAAAGTAGAAAAACAAAGCTTGTCCAATACAGTGTTAGCGATAATGTAAATGGAGGTACACACATTTGTCATACACTTTGCTATGACCGGATAAAAATAAACGATTATCTTAAACACTTTGTCAAAATCAGGTAGATGAATACATATCCAGGGTTTTGTTAGGGTCACACCAAGTAGAGAAGCTTATGTGTCTGAATACTTTGTTACGTTAAAGGTAAGCAGACGAACACACGTTTGCCTACTGCT
>JADBJO010005060.1:140212-142712 GCA_016801955.1 Conus betulinus | reverse complement strand
AAACATGACAATACCTTTGATGAAAAAAAATGTCTTTGGTTGCTTGAACAAAATAATGTTCTGAACACACAAAGCATTTAATAACATATTTGTTTCTTGGGTCTACTTCGATGGTAACAAAGTATTGTAACAATGCACTGGGCAAATATTTTCCTTGACTGACTTTGATGCATCAAAGCATTAGGCAAACGTGTGTTTGTTGCTTACCTTTAACGTAACAAAGTATTCAAGCACATAAGCTTCTCTACTTGGTGTGACCCTAACAAAACGCTGGATATGTATTATTCATCTACCTGGCTTTGACAAAGTGTTAAGGATAATCGTTTCTATTTTTATTCCGGTCATAGCAAAGTGTATGATAAATATGTGTACCTCCATTTACTTTATCGCTGACACTGTATGGACAATTTTTTTTTTTTCTACTTTTTTTTAAGGTAACGATATATTGACGAATATGTATATCGCGATTTACTCTGTATCATTCCATAGAGCAACTCTGTTTCTCTTTAGTATGTCTTGAACACAGTGATGTAGCGGCTTTTGGTAAAGTTTTTTTTAATACTTTAAATGTAACAATGCATATGACAAGTATTTATTTAATTAACAATGTCTATGACAAGTATTCATTTCTTAATCAAAACGTAAGTTTCTGTATTTCAAATGTAACAATGTAAACATTCAGTACTTTCTTAACCAAGCCGTAAGTCTCTCTATTTTTCAAATGTAACAGTGCATATGACAAATATTTATCAATTTCTTAATCAGATGAATATATCTATGTTTTAAATGTAACAATGTATATGAAACATATACTATTTTTCTATCAATATGTAAGTTTCTATATTTCCAATGTAAAGATGTATATGACAAATACCTATTCATTTCTAATCAAGACGTAAGCTTCTGAATCTTAAATGTAACAATGAATATAACTAATATTCGTTCATTTCTAAATGAATGTATATGACAAAATTCATTGATTTCTTAATCAAGACGTAAGTTTCTATATTTTAAATGCAACAATCTATATGACAAATATTTATCATTTTAAAAAATCAAGACATGACTTTAAACTCGGATCATTTCTATTCAAGCATGGACATGGTGGACATGAACCATTCTGGCCCAGTGATGATGAGGAAACAAGCAGTTCAGACGACAGTGGCGGAAAGTCACCTCGTCGGGAGTTCGAACCCCGAAGCATTGACGAAGTTCTGATGTGGGCTTCCAGAGGAAAAAGTGAGAAACATTGACACTGGCTGCATCTTTGAGCCTCTGTCTGTCTGTCTCTCTCTCTCTCCTGTTCTGGGTCTTATGTTGTTGGATGTTACAGCCAATATACAGAGACAAAAAAGTGACCAGTCTCACGTAGCATTGAACTTCTCCAAGTCCTCGAAATCAGAAGCTTTTATGGGAAAAGAAGAGCGAAATGGTATTTTTGAGACTCTCTTGTGTATACGAATACACGTTTCATCTTGCATTTGTTTGCGTTAGAATCTCTGTCTTAGTGGTTTTGATAAACATGCTTTCTTTGTTATTATTTTATTGTTATTCTTTAACTACCTCTTGATATGTGTGTATGTTTGTATATATGTATGTATATGTGTATGTATGCATGTATGTATATATGTATAGAATACATGTATGTATGTATGTATGTATGTATGTATGTATGTATGTATGTATGTATGTATGTATGTATGTACGCTTGCATATATGCATGTATGTGTGCATATATGTATGTACGTAGGTAAGTACCTACGTACGCATATATGTATGTAACGTGTATGTTCCGCACCGTACACGTTATGTTTGAACAATTCTTTTTTTTTTTTTTTCTTTTCCTCCTTCTTCATCTTCCCCCTGAATTCCACGGGGAGTCATTCGGGCACCACACAGAAGAACAGCTCGTGAGGTCCCTGTAGTTCTGTTGGCTGTATGCCAAGGGTCTCTTTAAAGGTTTTTTCCCTGTCCGTTCTGCAATGTTGTCAGTCCGTCATTTTCCCTGTCCCTTCTGCAATGTTGTCAGTCCGTCATTTTTCCCTGTCCCTTCTGCAATGTTGTCAGTCCGTCATTTTCCCTGTCCCTTCTGCAATGTTGTCAGTCCGTCATTTTCCCTGTCCCTTCTGCAATGTTGTCAGTCCGTCATTTTCCCTGTCCCTTCTGCAATGTTGTCAGTCCGTCATTTTCCCTGTCTTCCCCTCCGTTTGCCTCCCTCGAAATTTCTAGAAGATTAATTAAGTAAGTTCATTCTTACATGGTTACACCATTGTATTGTTCTTTTCTTTACTGATGTTAGCACATTTTCATATGGTCCCACCTCTCTCTCTGTCTCTGTGTGTGTGTGTGTGTGTGTGTGTGTGTGTGTGTGTGTGTGTGTGTGTGTGCGTGTGTGCGTGCGTGCGTGCGTGCGTGCGTGCGTGTGTGTGTGTGTGTGTGTGTGTGTGTGTGTGTGTGTGTGTGTGTGTGTGTGTGTGTGTGTGTGTGAGTGCGTGCGTGC
>JADBJO010005060.1:120212-135212 GCA_016801955.1 Conus betulinus | reverse complement strand
GCTACTACTACCACCACTACTACTATTATTACTATGATAATAATAATGATGATGATGATGGTGATAATGACGTTAATAACAATGATCATAATAATGATGATAATAGCAATAATGATAATAATAACAACAATAATAATAACAGTAATGATCATGATAATAATAAGAACGATAATGATAGTAACAATAGTAATGACAATAATGTGAAATCCCTCCAGTCTGCTTACCTCATATTCCATCCCCTGCTCTGCTTCCGTCCTCTCCAGCGTTCTGCTGCTGCTTAGTGTCATCATAATCTTCTTCAGTTTTAATGTCTGTTTATGTTCACATGATATCGCTTGCGACAGGTATGCACGAAAGAAACCTATAAGGAAAAAAAAACATGCATACACAAACACCAAATTAGACATGAAGGGTAGTGGTGATGATAACGTGCAGAAGAGGACGGAATTGTTCCGAAGACACAGCACAACGCTGAGAATGGTCCGTTTCTCCACAACGTTGCTGCGTGAACAGAGCCAGATGTGTTATGTATTAATCACCCTGCTATAGTCTGCGTGATGTAATGATAACCCTCAAGACTGGCGACGGACATTTGATGGAAAGATAAGGAAGATAAAACTCTGTCTGTCATCAACAATACTAAAAAGTGACAGGTGGTAACATGAAACCTTTCGGTTGTTTCGTGTAGAGGATAAGGAGTTCGAGTCGATCAAAGTTATTGATGTTGCTTTTGTTTGTACAGGTAGTGAGAAAAGCGACATGCGGCAACATGTGACGTGTTGGTGGTTGTCTCGTGTAGTGAACAAGAAGATCGTGATGTTGTTGCTGTACTTGTTTTGTACAGTGTGGATAAAAGGATTGCACGCTGATCAAAGTTATTATTGTTGTTGTTGCATTTGTTTGTACAGATTGTGAGAAATGTAACACGTGGTAACGTACAGCGTGTCGCTTGCTGTTTGTGTAGAGAATAAGGAGATCGTTATTGTTGTTGTTATACTTGGATTGTACAGATAGTGAATAAACGTTTCGTGGATAAAGAGATCACGTCGATCAAAATTATTGCTGTTGTTGTATTTGTTTTGTACCGATAGTGAATACAGTGACATGCCTAACAGGTAACGTGTTGGTTGTTGTTTCTTTTAATGGATCAGGAAATAGCACCGATGAAATTATTGATATGGTTTTTACATATTTTGTACAGATAGTAAGAAAAGT
Organism: Conus betulinus; assembly: GCA_016801955.1. Classification (NCBI taxonomy): domain Eukaryota; kingdom Metazoa; phylum Mollusca; class Gastropoda; order Neogastropoda; family Conidae; genus Conus; species Conus betulinus. The sequence goes on along the minus strand of JADBJO010005060.1, from coordinate 133,997 downwards.
GACTTGTGGTAACAGACAACGCGTTGGTTGCTGTTTTTTTTTTGTGTAATGGATAAGAAACAGCACCAATCAAAGTTACCATTATTGTTTTATGCATTTTGTACGGACAGTGACAAAAGTGACTTGTGGTAACAGACAACGTGTTGGTTGTCGTTTCTTTTTAGTGGTGGTCTGGTAACATGCAACGTTCGATTGTTGGTTCTTGGAATGGATAAGGAGATCGCACGTCGATTAAAGTTATTGATATTGTTATTGTTGTTGCTGTTGTTGTGTTTCTTGTATACAGACAGTGAGAAGCTGGCGTGGATCCATCAGGCGATGAGGAACTGGGGAGCAGGTGACCTGTGTCCGGTTCAGGCCGGCCACACCCTCCGACACCAACAAAATCAACATCCACACGGGAAACGGGTAACTCTCCATGTCTGTCTCTCCCTCTGGATCTCCCCAGCCCCCCCCCCCCCCCCCCTGTCATCCGACCCCTTCTCCTTTTCCCCTCACCCCCTCTCCCAACTTCCCTCTCTCCTAATAATTGTATATATTCCTTCTCCGTTTTGTCTACTCAGCTCTTTGGTAGTGTATAAATGAAATAAACGTTTTCTTGTTCGTATTACATTACGTTCGTGGTGTTGTAATTGTTGATTTGTCAGCGTGAATGATATGTACTAAAATTAAAAGACAGATCGTAAGACTCGGCCCCGGCCGAAAAAAAAAGTCACCTTTGGGTGTTACATGATCAGTCAATCAATCAATCAATCAACAAATAATGAATGAATGTAGACAGGGTGACCCACTCTCGCCGTATTTATTTATCTTATGTGTAGAAATTCTGGCAATCATGTTTACGAGAAAATGAGAACATACAGGGAATTGTTTTAAATAATGTTGAATACAAGCTTTCTCAGTATGCAGATGATACTGAATTTCTTTTAGCGGGTGATAAAAAATCATTTGAAACTTGCATAAATACACTAGACACATTTAGTTCTAAGTCAGGCTTGAGAATGAACTGTGAGAAAACTAGTGCAATTTGGTTGGGTAGTCGTAAAAACTCCCCCGTTCGTCACATGGACCACTTAGGAATTGAATGGAATCCACCAAAGTTCAAAATTTTAGGCGTTTTGGTTTACTAATGATGCGCGAAACTGCGAACATATCAACTATTCAGAGAAATTAGCAGATGTAAATATTTGTTTAAGATTTGGACTAAAAGACAGATTACACCTTTGGGAAGGGTAGCAGTTTTGAAATCCTTAATTTTATCAAAATAATCTATCTGTGGATTCTTCTACCCAACCCACCAAATAGTTTCTTTCAGACCCTGCAATACTATTGTTACAACTTTGTATGGAATAAGAAAAAAGATAAAATTAACAGAAAAACGGCACACAAAAGTGTAAGAAATGGCGGCATTGGAATACCAGAACTAAAAACCTTTGCTAGTTCATTAAAATTGACATGGCTACGGAAATTTAAGCGACAAAACATAAATGGAAGACAATTGCGACAACCAATTTCCCCTCTTAAATGTTCTTGAAAAATATGGACCTGAAGTCACAACTACCTTTTCAAAATCAAATGTATTCTGGACAGATGTGTTTGATGCATACAAAGATTTTTTCTACTAAAAATTAGTAGTAAAAACTCTAATGAACTACTTGCAGATCCGGTGTTTTATAATCGTAAAATACAGATAGGCAAGAAACATATTGTTGGTAAAACATGGATTAGTAAAGGAATACACAGTATTGCAGATTTTCTGCTTCAAAATGGAAATTTTATTCCATATGAAGATTTCAAAGAGAAATATAATGTCCATATAGATTTTATTACTTTTTCTGGGTGTAAGAAAGCAATAACTGAATATATATACAACATACTAAAATAGCAGTTTATAACAATAAATGTATGGAAATATCTATTTGCTTTAAAAAATTAACATCTGTATTTAAAGGGTCAAAATCATACTATGATATACTTATTGATGATAACACACGACCAAAATGCTGTGAAAGATGGGACCAAAAACTGAATGTTGAAAATGACTGGGATACATGCTTTTTATATCTTCACAAGATATCTGATGTAAAAATGAAGTGGTTTCAGCTTAGAGAGTAGTACACAGGTGTCTTGGGACACAAATGTTATTCTTAAAAACATTGGTGTAAAGAATAGTGAATTATGTAGTTTTTGTCACGCCACAAAGGACAGTATCAGTCATATGTTCTGGCACTGTGGAGTTGTAAAGATTTTTGGAATGCTTTGATGTATATTATGAATGAAAAATGTCGCAATGTGTCAAATTTACGAATTACAGAACCACTGGTTATTCTTGGTTCCGATAAAGATATAAACATTGATCAGATCTTTTATTTCATTTTGATGTCTGCTAAAGAATACTTGTACCACTGTAAATCAAATGGAAATATGCCCACTGTACGAGCTTTTATTAATAAGTTAAAATACAGATACAATATTGAAGAGTACATAGCGCGCAAAAATATGGTATATAACGATTTTATTGCCAAGTGGACTCCTTATAAAGCTTTTTTTTTAGTTGACTTTAGGGAAAAAAAAAAAACAAACAAAAAAAACCCACTGAATTTCATAAGTATTTTTGGGGGGGGGGGGGGGGGGGGGGGGGGGGAAAAAAAAAAAAAAAAAAAAAAAAAAAAGGGAAAGAAGAAGAAATTTGGTGGTTTTTCATGTGACTTGTTTCAGGCCCAGAGTAGACATCTATAAGTCATTTAGTACCTCTAGTCATGATATAGTCCCACCTTCATTTGTTTTTATTTGATGTAACCGAGTTGACCAGAAGAAGAAGAAGAAGAAGAAGAAGAAGAAAGTCTCCATATAACCATGTAATTGAATGGTCAATCTAATTGTTTTTTACCATTGGCATAGTATGTCAACTGTTTTTCATTTATGTATGTATGTATGTATGTGTATAGGTATATCTTCTCTTCTGTTTTCACTTATATTGTTGTAACTTATAATGAATACTATGTATGTATATTTTTTGTCCTATAGATGTGTGTGTCATGAACTGAAGTCTCTGCGCACTGTCTTCTTTTGACGCATCTGTAATTTCTCAAATTATTTGATTAAAATTTGATTAAAAAAAAAAAATAATGAATGAATGAATCAATCGATCAATCAATCAAACAATTAATAAATCAATCCCACAAACAGACACAGACAGTCACAGACAGACACAGACACAAACAGACAGAAAGACAGACAGACAGACACACACACACACACACACACACACACACACACACACACACACACACACACTGCGAATTTGTCCGCCTCATGTTTCATTTCGTAAGGTATGACACTGCCTAGTTCGCTACTTGCTTCAAGACCGTGAAAGACTTGCTTGCCTCACAGTATGACCATGTGCACTACATTTTCCTCATTGAAGAAACGTCACTGGTTTGGTCATCTTCAGGTGCTGGGCTAATCTGGGTATGAAAGGAGGGACTCAAGAAGTCAACTTGGATCCCACTGTTTCTGGGTAAGAAAAAGACGTATCCTACAACACACACACTCTGAACTCTGTTGCGTTTAGTTAATTTGTTTATTTATATGCCGTTTTGTTTTCTCTCCACCGTTTCAGTTGCTTTACCCAAAAGATGACCATGGTTATTTGTTGTTTTTTTTTTCTCTTTACAAAGTATTCTTTTACATCAGTGACCATTATCAATATATGTGGCAGTTTACTGTTGAAATTCAGAGCCAGTTTTACAAAGGACTGCCAACGCCCGTAGGATTCCGGTGCTTTTCGTATCTTTATTGGACAGTGTTCCATGTTGGGAAAAGGGTGCATCACAGGACAGTGAGGACCTCATGTGGCGAAATCTTGGCGGCGCGCGGAGCTGTGCTGTTTTCACCTGTCAGCGGAACAGCAACGAGTGAGGCTGCGTGATGCACACGGCAGTTGCTTGGCAGTGGCAGCTCTCGCCGGTGGGCTTTAGTGTCATGAAAGATGGGACCCATTGAGACGCTCTCTTAAGGGTTTTGTCGTATTACGTCCAGTGGCTATCACACAATGGCTTCTGCCAGGGAGCAGTTATGTCTCTTCGCGTCTTGATGGGATGTCCTGTGCGTGCCTGCACCCCGAGTTTCAGTAAAAAGTATTCAATGGACGCAGAGATTTTGGATTTTGACACAGGATTCTGAAGGGTAGTGCTTCATGTGGGGCAGGAGATCATCAGTGGCACTTCAGAGCTGGAGGACAGCTTCGCGAGGACGACGCTAAAGTATTGTTGACATTATTGTGGTCGTCTGGAGCTCTTTCTTCGCCCCCCCCCCCCCCCCCTTCTTTTTGCACTCCCAGTTCTTATAGAACAGGGAGTACTTTACAATGGGAACGAAAAAATGCTGTCTGTGTGCCTGTGTGTCTGTGTGTCTGTCCGTGTCAAAACGTGTTCCACTCGCCCAGACAAAACTTCTGGGCCGATCTTTCTGAAAATTTGTAGGTATGTTTATTATGGGTCACGGATAATGCCCGATGTTTTATTTTCACCAGAATAACCCTTACTAACGGCTATAATGGCCCCAAACGGGGTTACCTTCTTTATGGGAATATCTCAGAAAGTACTTGGCCGATTTATAAGCGGTTTGGATGATCTTGTGACGAATAGGAACCTCTTTCCGTATGTAAGTGATGTAATGCTGAAAATCGATTGAACAACCATTAAAAACCGTTATTTTAACGTTATTTCTTATATATAGGTTGATTTTAATGAAATTTGGTATGTAAAAGGGTTATCACACACAAATGGCACTTCTATATATGTTTCAAAATTTGACCGTTAAAAACCCGTATTCTTGACATATTGTCCGATTTGGATGAAATTTGGTATGTGCACAGGCTTTAGTCCAGTGAGAACTAAAATACCAGTTTCAAAAGTGTACATCGATTATGTAACCATTAAAACCGCGATTCTGCCATTATTTTTTTTATATATTGGTGAATTTTAATAAATTTGGTATATAGAAAGGTTATCACACATAAATTGCACTTCCACATAGTATTTCAAAATTTGACCGTTAAAAACCGTTATTCTTGACATACTGTCCGATTTGGATGAAATTTGTAGGTACATAGGTAGCCCAGTGAGGACTAAAATACCAGTTTCAAAAGTGTACCTCGGTTGAATAACTGTTAAAACCGTTATTTTGTTTTTTTATTTTTCTAATATATTGTTTTTTTTTTTCAAATAAAAATTTTGGTATATAGAAAGGTTTTCACACTCAAATGGCACTTCCAAATAGTGTTTCAAAATTTGACCGTTTAAAAACCGTTATTCTTGGCATATTGTATGATTTGGATGAAATTTGGTATGTTCACAGGCTTCAGCTCAATGAGGACTAAAATACCGGTTTCAAAAGTGTAGGCCTACCTCAAAATTTAATGAGATAAAACTGAGAGTGCGTTTACATGCTTTGCATCTTTTTTTTTTATTAAAGTGAATTTTTGTAAATAAACCTTGCTTCACACAGAAACGAGTTTTCACGCAAACCTGGAGTTTAGCGCTTTCGGAAATGCTTCTGGAAATAACCAAATACAGGCAGGGTCTACAGGTATACCATACTACCGTATCCGCGTACCGGTATCACCGGTTTAGCCGTGTAAATCAGCACTTCAACATCAGAGTCATGACCTGGATGCGACCCAGCTCCCTAAGAGTGCAAGGAGTTCAGGGCCGAAAACACTGTCTGAGGGGGGTTCTGCTCTGAAGAAGGAAGGAATTCTGTTTTACGTCTCGTCACACATATAGGTGATTGCAGACGTCTAAATAACATAGTGTTTACACTTTTAGATTATTATCATAAAAGAAGACATTTCGTTGTCAAGTTCTCCCTGGTGTTTCTTCCTACCCCTACAGACAGTACTTCTATCACTACGACTGCTCCTGCTCCTGCTGCTGCTACTACTTACTACTACTTCTACGGTGTTGCTGCTGCTGCTGCTGCGCTACTACTACTACTACTACTGTTACTACAGCCGTGCTGTTGCACCTGATGCTTCTACTACTACTACTACTACTACTACTACTACTACTACTACTACTACTACTACTACCACACAACGACAAGAACTGCTACTACTGCTTCTGCTACTGCTGCTGCTGCTGCTGCTGCTCCTGCTGCCGCTGTTGCTGCTGCTACTACTACTATCACTACTACGACCACTACTACTATTACTAGTTGCTGCTGCTGCTACTACTACTACTACTACCATACCACTGCTGCTGTTGCTACTACTACTACTGCTGCCGCTGCTGCTGCTACTACTACTACCACTACTGCTGCTGCTACTACTACTACTGTTGTTGCTGCTGCTGCTGCCACTGTTACTGCTACTGCTGCTATTGCTATTACTTCTGCGGTCTTGAACAGAGAGGCACTATCGAACATGAGCTGGGCCACGCGCTGGGTATGATTCACGAGCATCAACGGCAACAGAGAGACGGCTACATCAAAGTGAATTACTACGCCATTAAACGCACCTTCATTGACGCAGCCACCAAATACGCCAGAGGCTCCGACGACAAAATGGGTCTGGACTATGACTACCATTCAATCATGCACTATGGAAAGAATGTGAGTCATTGGGTGACATTTGAACGCCCCTGTTCCTCTGACTATCACTCCCCCCCCCCCCCCCCCCCCCCCCCATCCATTCTTCGATCCGTTTAACCCCACTCGTAATGGCAAATTTTAAACACGCACACACACACACACACACACACACACGCACGCACACACAGACACGCACGCACGCACACATGCACGCACGCATGCACTCACACAGAGAGTTGAGAACAAATAACAAGGGAAAGAGAGCGAAAACAAAGAAAGAACCCCAAAACGCACATGGCATTTTTATGCACATTCTGTATATTCTGAACGACAATCAGCATGCATATACCAGTTAATAAATCACATTTTGTGTACATAGCAGGAATTTCAAATTACCAGTGGAAAAACTGGTTGCACGGCATTTTACATAATATAGACTCAACCTTATTAAAAAAATTCTGCTTGATAGATAACTGGCCCGTGCATTCTTAAGAGGGTATTTGGTTAGTGTTCACTGATGTTGTGTTTCGATTCTGAGTCTGTTAATCAAATGATCTGGAAAAAAAAAACACGAGCACATTTTAGTGAAATGATTTTTATTTTCTGTTTTGATCGACGAATGGCACGCACACAATCGGAAGAGCGGAAGAAACTTGGTATGCACTTCTTCAGCGTGGAAGTAACTTTTTACAGTGGCAAGGAAGAGAGAGGAAACACTGTACTTTGCAAAGCGATTATGTGGCCTGGTTCATGAGGTCGCTATGGAGGGGGAGGGAAGGAGCACAGTGCGCAAGAATCAAAAGAAAATGGCAACGACGCCATGATTCAACTGTCCTATACCACAAGAATGATAAACAGGATGTTGTCGGGATGGATAGAGGAAGGGGAAAGGGTGGAAACGGAGTACGCGGGAGGGGTATATGCTTACGTGAAAAAATGCTATTCTGAATACAGTCAGGGTGAACTCTGTTCAAACAGTAGGATCATGCCTTGGAGGTTTTTGACGAGAAAACAGAGAGGATGTGTAGGGGTGGGTAGACACTTCGACGTCCATTTGCAACGTATGGTATCCGGGGTGAAAAAAAAAAAACATGTCTACAGCTATCCATCTTTTCCAGCCAATGCTCCACGTCAAATGACAGGTCCTTCATTTAGCGTTGTGGTGTAGACTAGTTCCAAATATTCGCCTCTGCTTGAAGAGGATCTTGTATGTACTTTGCGATTTTCTGACCATAGCCACTTCTTTCTTTTTTTTAAAATTTTATTTACAACAGATTTTCTGATGATGGCCTCTTCTTTCGCTTTCGCTACAACAGATTTTCTGAAGATGGTCATTTTCTTTCACTTTCGTTGCAAAAGCAAAATGTATGATACATTCGTGCAAATTTTTTTTTATGCTTGCTTGTTTAATTTGCTTTTTGGGGCTTGCAGTTTCATCACGTGTTCAAGCTGTGTCATAGGGATAACCGTATCTGGCATATTTTAGAGATAGATCTATACGCCAGTCATTGCTGGTTAAAGGTGTGTAAACCAACGTACTTTAATAGGAATCGATCGAACATTAACTGCATTTTTTTTGCATGGTATACAACTTCACGTACATTTCCTTGAGCAAAAAAAAAAAAAAAAAAAAAAAAAAAAAAAAAAAAAAAAAAAAGAAAAGAAAAGAAAAGAAGAAAATAATTTTAACCAACTGTCCTTCCGCAACTTTTGTATGTGTTTTAGGACATCCGCAATTCGATGACGCGTTATTTATGGTGAATTCAACCAATGAAGCCACACTTCAGCTGGGTATGGGTGGAAATTCATATCAAAGTGTATCATTTTGCATATCTGATTTTCTAGCACTTGGCCCAGCCAAAGAAAAGAATCAGTACAGTTCACCAGGGACGCACCCACAGGCAGGCATTCAAAGATACACAAACGGATAACCAGACCATTGTGATTACACGCACTCGTTTCTTTTATGTGAGTTAACATATAAGACAGAAACTGCGAAGAATAACCTTTTGCAAGGACCATATATGTGTTTATTTCATTAGCAGTATTATTTTGTTTTGAAGCTAGTGATGGCGTATTATAAAGAGCACTGGCAATCTTTGTTTATTTCATTAGCAGTATTATTTTGTTTTGAAGCTAGTGATGGCGTATTATAAAGAACACTGACAATCTTGATGACAATGTTGTTGACAGTGACGCAGCAGTAATATTGATGATCACGTCCTTTGTCAGGCTTTCTCCTCCAACGGCTATTCCCAGACGTTTTACCCACGTGATCCAGCTGTCACAGATGTCTTGGGCATGACACACTGAAACCGACTTTCCTGGATGCCAAGCTTATCAACCTGATGTACAAGTGTGCTGGTAAGAGTGCTTCCCCCTTCCTTGTTCTTTTATCAACTTGATGTACAAGTGTGGTGGTAAGAGTGCTTCCCCTTCCTCGCTCTCTTATCAACTTGATGCATAATGTGCTGATAAGAGTTTTTTTTCTCCCCCTCCTTCTCTTATCAGGGTGATATATGACAGTGGTGGTAAGAGTAATTCTCTGTCTTACTGTCTCATCAAGTTGATGTATAAGTGTGGTGGTATGAATTTTTGTTCTTCTTTGCTCTCTTATCAAGTTGATGTATAAGTGTGAAAGTGAGGGGTTTTCTCTCCCTTACTCTCTCATCAAGTTGATGTATAAGTGTGAAAGTGAGGGTTTTTCTCTCCCTTACTCTCTTATCAAGTTGATGTATACGTGTAGTGTTAACAGATTTTCCCTACCTCACTCTCTCATTAAATTGATGTATAAGTGTGGTGTTAAAAGATTTTTTTCCTCCCCTACGCTCTTTTCAAGTTGATGTGTAAGTGTGATGGCAAAACGTTTCCCTTTTGTACTCTTGAATGAACTAGATGTATTAGTGTCTTAATAAGAGTCTCTCTCCCGCCCTTTTTTCTTATCAACTGGATGTATCAGTGTGTTGATAAACGTTTGTCGCTCCTTTACTTTCTTATGAACTGGATGTATCAGTATGTTGCTAACAGTCTCTCCCTCCCTTTACTCTTTTATCAGCTGGATGCATCAGTGTGACCATAACAGTTTCTCTCTCCCCTCCTCCCTTCCTCCATATCTTGTTAACTGGGTGTTTCAGAGTAGTTGAAAAAAAAAGGCATTGTGAATAGTGAGGTAAGTGTAGGGTTTTCTTCCGTCTTCTATAGATACCGAACGTATGTTGAGAGTTGGTGAAAAAATGGGATTACCAATCAATAGTTGCCATGAAAAACATCTGACAACATAGGCCGCCATGTGTACTGTTTTGAAGATTTTTCATATAATTTTTGAATGCTATCTTTGTCGTTTGTGAAATTGATATTTTTCCTTTCTCAGCCCGTGTGATGAAATAATGCCTTAAACGTCTTTGATCTACTATTGCATTTCATAATGAGTTTAGATAACCTGCCAGCTGACATGGACAAACAAAATTACAAGACAAAACACGACGCGTTTCGGCCTCCTAGGTTTTGTTCAGATAAGATAAACACCATTCATCTTCAATGTCCATCTTGCGTCCAGTTTGAGAAGATAGGTGATTGCTCGTTCTTCGTTTTCGTTGTCCGGGATGTTGTTTCTTTTGCCTGAAGAAGACCTAGGAGGTCGAAAAGCGTCGTGTTTTGTCTTGTCGTTTGTCTATGTCAACCGGCGGAGTTATTCAAATTCCTTTTAAAATTTGTTTCAGTTTCCGCCTGCGGTCATCTCGCTTTGAAACGAATTGTTTTCTATTATTGCAGACCGATGTACAAATAGACACACGTGCCCCAGTGACTGCTTCCTCACTGCTGAGTGCGACTGCAAGTGTAAAAAAACGACTTTAAAGGTAGGCAGCGTGGGTAAAAACGACATTAAAGGTGGGCAGCGCGTGCAAAGACGACTTAAAGGTAGGTAACATGTGTAAAGACGACTTTAAAGGTAGGTAACATGTGTAAAGACGACTTTAAAGGTAGGTAACATGTGTAAAGACGACTTTAAAGGTAGATAACACAGGAAATGTGTTAATACGACTTTGAAGGTGGGTAACATGGTAAAAACGATTTTAAAGGTAGGTAACATATGTAAAGACGATTTTAAAGAAGGTAACATGTGTAAAGACGACTTTCAAGATAGATACCATGGGTCAGAGAACGTGTGTAAAGACGACTTTAAAGGTAGATAACATGTTTTTACGACGTTTCAAAGCTAGGTAACATGTGTAAAGACGACTTTAAAGGTAGGTAACATGTGTAAAGACGACTTTAAAGGTAGATAACATGTTAAAGACGACTTTCAAAGCTAGGTAACATGTTTAAACGACGACTTTAAAGGTAGGTAACATGTGTAAAGACGACTTTTAAGGTAGGTAATATGTGTAAAGACGACTTTAAGGTAGTAGATAACATGTTTTACGACGTTTCAAAGCTAGGTAACATGTATGTATAAAGACGACTTTAAAGGTAGGTAATATGTGTAAAGACGACTTTAAAGGTAGGTAACATGTGTAAAGATGAGTTAAAGGTAGGTAAAACGTGTGTAAAGACGACTTTAAAAGGTAGGTAACACAGGACAGAGGACATGTGTTAAGACGACTTCAAAGGTAGTTAACATGGGACAGAAAAACGTGTGTAAGGACGAGTTAAAAGATGTTTAACATGGGATAGAGGACATGTGTAAAGACGACTTCAAAGGTAACATGGGACAGAGAATGCATATGTAAAGACGACTTAAAAAGGTAAGTAACATGGGACAGAGGACATGTGTAAAGACGACTTTAAAGGTAAATAACATGAGACAGAGGACATATGTAAAGACGACTTTAAAGGTAAATAACATGGAGCAGAGGACATGTGTAAAGACAAGTTTTAAGGTAAGCAACGTGGGTCTTAGCACATGTGTAATGACGATTTTCGAGGTAAGTAACGTGGAGTTTTGGACATGTGTAAAGATGACTATAATGATGAGGTACATGGGTTTGAAGACATGTGTAAAAACGACTTCAAACGTAAACCACATGGATTGGAAGACACGTATAAAGACAACTTTAATGGTAAGGCCTACGGATTTGAAGGCATGTGCATTGACAACTTGAAAGGTAAGGTGCGTCGGTTGCAAGACATGCGTAAAGACGATTCTAAAGGTAAGGCACACAGAGACATGTGTAAAGACGCGTTGAAAAATAAGGCACGACTTTAAAGATAAGACTCATGGAGTGGAACACAGGCAGCAAAATGACTCGAAAGACATGGCACATTGAAGACATTTGTAAAGACGATGAGACGAGTGTGAAGACGACTTAAAAAGCAATGCAATGCTCGTTTACTTGAAGACACGTGCAAAGACGACTGTAAAGGTAAGGCACACGGGTTGGAAAACATGTGTAAAGACGGCTTTGATGGTAGGTAGGTTGGAAAACGTGTTGGAAAACGTGTGTAAAAACCGACTTGAAAGGTAAGCACTGCCTGTTGTCTGCATGTCTGTCTGTCTGTCTGTCTGTTGTTCGTCTGTCTGTCTGTTTTTTTATAGCACGCATGCGCGCGCGCGCGCGCGCGCGCGCGCGCACACACACACACACACACACACACACACACACACACACACACACACACACACACACACACACACACACACATCTATCTATCTATCTATCTATCTATCTATCTATCTATATCTATCTATCTATCTATCTATAATCTCTCTCTCTCTCTCTCTCTCTCTCTCTCTCTCTCTCTCTCTCTCTCTCTCTCTCTCTCTCTATCTATCTATCTATATCTGTCTAACATATCAATCTATCTGTATATCTCCATATCTATCTACCTGTCTATCTGTACTAAATCTGCCGTTATTGGAGAGAAACCATACATCTACGTATATATATATATCCATATATGTACATATACCTACATTTAATCTGTCATTGTTGGACAGAAACCTGTCAGGACACAGACCCGGTGTGCCCGCAGAGAGCCAGGGACGGGGACTGTAACGAGAAACCCATCTTCATGCACACCAAGTGCCGACTGTCCTGCGGCATCTGCAACAACCGGGGAGAGGAACCCCACTGTAAGCACACCCAGGGAGTTGGTAGTGCGGAGATGGGGGGGGGGGGGGGGGGGGGAGGGGGATGGAGGTGGAGGGGATGGGGGAGGGATGGGTCGGGTGAGGGGTGGTGTACCAGTTAGTTATGTGATATTGAGGGGTGCATGACATGTACACACCTTTATTGTGCGTTGTTTTTTCATCACACATCGTTTCCTCTCTTTATAGTTGCCACAAACAGTCTCCAGGCACGGCTTTAAATCTGATGGATCCGAAATTGTTCGTTTATGTAGGCATTGTTTCACAGCTTTGTACATGAAGGGGACAAAGAGTGATGGATAGTAGGAACGTTTGGGCTATTTGAGGAGTGTCTGGAAAATTATTTTGTTATGGTGATACATCCTCTCTCTCTCTCTCTCTCTCTCTCTCTCTCTCTCTCTCTCTCTCTCTCTCTCTCTGCTCTGTGCGTACGTGCGTTCGAGTGCGCGCGCGCGCGCGCGCGCGTGTGTGTGTGTGTGTGTGTCCGTGTCAGTGTTGTGACTGTTTGTGTTTGTGCCTGTGTGTTTGCGTCTGTGTGTATCTGTTTCGTGTGCGTGTGTATTTGCGTGTGTGCACACTCGCGCGCGCGTTTGAGTTTGAGTGTTCTGTGTTTGTAGGAATTTGTGCGTCTGTGTGATGTCTGTGCTGCAGTGGTCGCAGTGGTCAGTACCAATGACGTTGAATGTCTGCATGGTGCATGTGTGTGGTCGCAGTGGTCAGTACCAATGACGTTGAATGTCTATGTGGTGTCTGTGTGTGGTCGCAGTGGTCTGTACCAATGACGTACAGTGTTTGTGTGGTGTCTGCGTGTGGTCGCAGTGGTCTGTACCAATGACGTAAGGTGTCTGTGTGTGGTCGCAATGGTCTGTACCAGTGACGTACAGTGTCTGTGTGGTGTCTGAGTGTGGTTGCAGTGGTCTGTACTAATGACGTAGAATGTCTGTGTGTGGTTGCAGTGGTCTGTACCAATGACGTTGAATGTCTGTGTGGTGTCTGCTGTGTGTGGTCGCAGTGGTCTGTACCAATGACGTAAGTGTCTGTGTGTGGTCGCAGTCGTCTGTACCAGTGACGTTGAGTGTCTGTGTGGTGTCTGTGTGTGGTCG
>JADBJO010005060.1:105000-107500 GCA_016801955.1 Conus betulinus | reverse complement strand
AGCGTGATATATGTGTAGGACGTACTGCTGGTTTCACGACAGCTAAATATCGTGGTAAGCGTGATATATGTGTAGGACGTACTGCTGGTTTCACGACAGCTAAATATCGTGGTAAGCGTGATATATGTGTAGGACGTACTGCTGGTTTCACCACAGCTAAATATCGTGGTAAGTGTGATATATGTGTAGGACGTACTGCTGGTTTCACCACAGCTAAATATCGTGGTAAGCGTGATATATGTGTAGGACGTACTGCTGGTTTCACGACAGCTAAATATCGTGGTAAGCGTGATATATGTGTGGGACGTACTGCTAGTGTCACCACAGCTAAATATCGTGGTAAGCTTGATATATGTGTAGGACGTACTGCTGGTTTCACGACAGCTAAATATCGTGGTAAGCGTGATATATGTGTAGGACGTACTGCTGGTTTCACCACAGCTAAATATCGTGGTAAGCGTGATATATGTGTAGGACGTACTGCTGGTTTCACCACAGCTAAATATCGTGGTAAGCGTGATATATGTGTAGGACGTACTGCTGGTTTCACCACAGCTAAATATCGTGGTAAGCGTGATATATGTGTGGGACGTACTGCTGGTTTCACCACAGCTAAATATCGTGGTAAGCGTGATATATGTGTAGGACGTACTGGTGGTTTCACGACAGCTAAATATCGTGGTAAGCGTGATATGTGCACATGATGTAATGAAACTTTCCCCTGCAGTTGCAACCCCCACCCCCACCCCGGTGAAAACTGATAAATGTACAGGTCGTAATGGGATTTTCTCTACCACTACTTCTTCTGGTAAGTCTAGCAAATGTCCGGGACTTCTGAGGCCTGATGAGTGTGACGAACGTAATGAGATTTTCACCCCAGTTCACCTCCCGGTAAGGCTGAAAAAAATGTGCAGGACGTAATAGGATGTCCCTGTAGAGTTATACCTGCCGGCAAATCTGAAAATGCTAGAGGACGTAAAGGGATTTTCTCTACGATTCATCTCCTAGTTAGTCTGGTAAATTCATAGGACGTGATAGGATTCTCATAACAGTTGGGTCTTCTGGTAAATCCGATGAATGGAAAGAAGTAGAGGGGGGTTTTCACTGCAGCTACACCCTCTGGCAAGTCCGAGAAATATGCCCCAAGCACTCCTGCGGGATTTGAGTTCTAAAGAATGAGTGCGGATTGTGGTATGTGTGCAATCACATTTTTATTTACGTGTGTGCGTGCGTGCCTGCGTGCGTGCGTGCGTGCGTGCGTGCGTGCGTGTGTGTGTGTGTGTGTGTGTGTGTGTGTGTGTGTGTGTGTGTGTGTGCTCTGTTGGGGTAGTTTTTTGCCAAATGTACAAAGTCCAACAAAGCGGTGTCTTTTCTTTTACACCCCCCCCCCCCCCCCCCCCGTCCCCTCTCGCCCCCCCCCCCCCCCCGTTCCAGCAGATATTTTTCAGTGTTCACCTACTCAGCAATAAATTCGTAACATAAAAGCCGGTCTTTTGCGACTACCTTTCACCGACGTGATTTTTCAAAATCTCAAAAAAGAAGTTAGGAAAAAAAAACCCTAAACAAACCAAAATTAAACCTGAAATTGTTTCTCTAAACTATAAATTATTCTGTCAGGGTCGCTGTAACAACTGGGCGTTTCTCGGCGTGCAAGGGAGCGCACCGCGTCGAAGTGTTACTTAAAACGATTTTTGGAAGTTCTCTCTCCGATACCCTGATGTAGATTGATTTGATTATAATCATTATAAAGCTTCATTGAAACGAATGAGCATTTCTCTGATATATGCATTAGAATTTCATTCACTTCTGGTCACAGACAATCGTTTTGTGACCACGCGTTTGTTCAGAATGTGACAGAAAATGGTCAGCCGGTCAGGAATGTTTCAGACGGAGACTGCGTGGACTCAAACGGCAATTGTCCAGGCTGGGCCGCGTATGGTGAATGTACCAAGAACCCCGGCTATATGCTGGAGAGCTGCAAGAAGTCCTGCAATGTGTGTCATGGACGACATCTTACTACCAGAACTTCCACAACTGCAGGTCAGGGGGAACTAGGCCAGAATGGCTTGGGACAAGAGACGTATGTGTGTGTGTGTGTGTGTGTGTGTGTGTGTGTGTGTGTGTGTGTGTGTGTGTGTGTGTGTGTGTGTGTGTGTGTGTGTGTGTGTGTGTGTGTGTGTGTGTGTGTGCGTGCACAAATCAGACACAAAATAAACAACAACACAAAAAAATATATGCACAACATTACAGAAATAGATAAAGAAATAACCGAAGAACAAATGATAAATGAATGAGTTTGAAAAAAAAAAAAACTAGTACACGAATAAAACACATCAATGAATGACTAAATAATATATCGATGAATGATGTAGAAGGGGGCAGCATTAATGCTTTCATATTTATACCGCATCTAGATGGTAACTCATCAGATCAACTGCAATGTAGGAGTGAGTTAGTTTGTGCGTGTGTGTATGCCTACGTGCGTCACTCTGTGTGTGTG
>JADBJO010005060.1:65000-72500 GCA_016801955.1 Conus betulinus | reverse complement strand
TGTGTGTGTGTGTGTGTGTGTGTGTGTGTGTGTGTGTGTGTGCGTGCGTGTGCGCGCGCGCGTGTGCGTGAGTGTGTGCGCGTGCGTGCGTGTGTGTGTGTGTGTGTGTGTGTGTGTGTGTGTGTGTGTGTGTTTAAAACGCAGTAATGTCCTGGACCTATGTATAGTTCTCTACTTGAATGCAATGATGAATGTGACAAACGTATGTGCTGATTCTAAACATAACACTACTTCCCATTGTTTCTATTCAAACATGGACAGGGTGGAGCCGAAACCCTTGAGGTCCAGCGATGAGGTGAGCACAAAAAAGGAGTTCAGACGACGTGAGCGGTAAGTCACCCGAAGTTCTACCCCTAACTCATTGAAGAAGTTCTGAGGAGGGCTTCTTGGCGGAAGATGTGAGACAGTCTACATCTTTCAGCTTCTCTCTGCTTTAGGAGGTCTCAAGCTGTCAATGAGCAGAAAAAAAAATCCGTGATTGGTAACATCTACCATTACACGTGCTTAGGCAGAAAGGCTGATGATACATAGGTGGAAACACAAACAAACAAACAAAAAAATAGACACAGGCAGACCGACAGACAGATAGACAGGCAGATTGACAGATCGATCGATAGACCATTTATTGATCGAGAGATAGATAGATGGACAGATAGATAGATAGATCGATAGGTAGATAGACAGATGGATGGATGAAATATAGGAAGAAAGAAAGATAAATAAAACGTTCATAAGTTCATAATGCGCTTTGGTAAAAGAGAACAGCAATGATCTATATATAGAAGGGTTTTAGCGAAATCTGCAATCACTTACGTATGATTCAATCATTATCGGTATGTGTGTCACTGTTCTGTTGAGCAGTCATGAGTGATTTTCACCGAAATTGCCCTCAGTTTAGCTGATTTAAATAATAAAAGATGAAATGCGTGTGAATGGTTAATATTCTTTGTTTCTCTAGATGTTTAGACACATAATAGATAATATGATATAGTTTGAGGAGCCCTTTCTTTTTCAGATTCAAAACGTGGCAATGTTTTGGCATCTATAAAAATCTGCAGATAATGACCAGTCTTTAAAGTAGATGTAACCGTTGCCATTTCAATGTTTCAGTAACTCTCGGAACACCTTTTCTCGTAGATGCATTACATCTGCAATGTGGATTACACTGATTCAGAATCATATTTCCTCCCTTCAATAACAGTTACCCTATTTAGTACATTGCCCTGCTGTAGTACTTAATGTTTCTCAACATTTTCAGCAATGAGATCAGCGAAGAAAGGTAAATGAGTTGTTGAGTTTCTACCTAAATGACTTACGAATTGCTTACCGAACAAATGTTAGGTCTTCTCTGACTACAAGCTTACTCTGTTTCTTTTCGAGCTTTTCGTATCATTACGGCAACATTTTGTTGCTTTATTTGATACCAGATTTCACTATCTTTTCCTGCTAACTGCAATCACTGTCACGAGTGTTATTTTTCTTCTTAATTTCTCTCTGCCTTGTTTTTCTTTGTTTCTTTTTTTTCCGTTTGTCTTTCTTTCATTTTCTCTTTCTTTTTCTCTCGCCGTCTTTCGTTCTGTCTTTGCCTTCTTCCGCCCGTTGTCTTTCTTTTTACGCATGCATAGAGTGAATGTGTCACTGCACCAAACAATAGATCATAGATAAACCCTGACGCTTTGTATCAAATGCCCAAACCCTGAAAATCCACCCGAGAATATCCATTAGTAATAGAACATGCAAACCTGCATGGTGCGTGAGAAGTATGGTTACTTATTGCAGGACAAAAAAGGTAGGGGAAAAAAGGATGGAAGCCCCATCTTTGAAAAAAGTAAAAAAAAAAAAAAAAAAAAAAAACGATTTTATTGTATGGAAAAAAAAAAATAGGCGGTTGGAGGACAAAAAGAAAACTGTCAAGAGCCTGGATCAGTTTCATCAGTAATCCATGATGGTTTGTTGGACACTGGACACAGGCGGATCTTACTTTACATAGATAGCCAACTGTACTGTACTGTACTTACTGTACTGAAGTGTCTTTTGGAGATTATCAAAGTGAAGATGCATATATCGAACAACCGAACGAATTCTATTTTAAGAGGGTAACGGAACGAGCGTACACACTTTTTTTTTTGTTTACATTCAGCCCTCTGGACAAGAAACAGTGCATGTAGAGAGAAGCAAAACCAAACAATGTACATGAAAAAAAAACAATGCGGGAAAAGGTCGTGTGTTTCTTATCACAGGGACTGGTGAACCACCAACCCAGTGAACAACCGCTTTCAAACTGTTTGTTGACATGCCCTGGGGTAGTCTGTGTGTTTCTCATCACCAGCCCCCCTGATCTACTACCCCAATAACAAGACACTACGACTTTAAAACTCATGTTCAAAATTGTGTGAAAAGAAAATTGTCAGAAACAAACTTGAACTTACAAACCACAATCAATCAATCAATCAATCAATCAATCAAGCAACAATCAATCAATCAATCAATCAATCAATCAATCAATCAATCAATCAATCAATCAATCATCAATCAATCACTCCATCTATCTGTCCGTCTGTTTTCCTATCTATCTATGCGTATACATGTCTGTCTTTCTACCTATCTATACATCTATCTATCTGTTTATCTATCTATCTGTCTACCTGTCTATCTGTCTATTAATCTATCTATCTATCTACCTACCTATCAGTCTATCTATCCCTTTGCGGTAGGCTGGGCTATATGCAACATTACCTTACCTTATCGCCCTATCTATCGATCTATCTATCTCTCTCTCTCTCTCTCTCTCTCTCTCTCTCTCTCTCTCTCTCTCTCTCTCTCTCTCTATCTATCTATCTATCTATATCTGTCTATCTACCTACTCAGTAAAGCACCAAGCACGATTTCAGATTGTGCAACCAGTGCAACGCTGTGGGAACAGGCGTGTGTTTCTTATCGTTTAACCCCTACACTGCTGAGCCAATAAAGGACACAGTACGATTTAGGACTCATTGTCTAAACATTCACGGAGATAAGACAAATATTCCAAACAAACACACAAAAAAAAAGGTTCAGCTGTCAATCAAGCGAATGAAGAATCGCTCATACAAACCACGAATGTATGTATATATTTATGTATGTATGTGTATATGTGTGTGTATGTATGTATGTATGTATGTATGTATGTATGTATGTATGTATGTATGTATGTATGTATGTATGTATGCATGCATGTATGTATGTATGTATGTATGTATGTATGTATGTATGTATGTATGTATGCATGCATGCATGCATGTATGTGTCTGTATGTATGCATGTATGTATGTGTATGTATATGTATGTATGTATGTATGTATGTATGTATGTATGTATGTATGTATGTATGTATGTATGTATGTATGTATGTATGTATGTATGTATGTATGTATATGTATGTATGTATGTATGTATGTATGTATGTATGCATCGACCATTGAAATTCGGTGGCATTCGTCATCGAGGTTTCAAACCCATTTTACACATTTCATACAAACAAGCTATGACAGCACATTTCAAAAGTACATGACTCTTTGCTATGCTCTTAGTGATACCGGATTTAGTACGAAAGTGGTTGTTCGAGTAATAGGTTCACTAGGCATGGTTCATAAAAGAGTGGTTTCAGGACTTTCAATGTTATGACTGCCCGTAACCAAATGTAAACAAATCGCAAAATACTTGAGCATGTCTGTCATGATTGGGTCTAGGCGTGTTTGGTCAAGGCGGAATCACCTCATGAACCAGCCTTGAAACTGACAGATGTTGACTTTCAAACTGTGCTTTAAATAGTATTAGATATATAAAGCTGACTAAAGCACTGACAGACAAAGAATTAGAGCCAGCTGGTGAGAGAAAGAAGGACATGGGGACAGAGAGAGAAAGAGGGTGAAGAGAGAGAGAGAGAGAGAGAGAGAGAGAGAGAGAGAGAGAGAGAGAGAGAGAGAGAGAGAGAGTATGACATACTCTCTCACATTGTGAAAGATAACTTTTATCGATGCGCTTGCAATCTGGACTACTGTGCATTGTTGCTGATTTGACAAGTTAATGCATTAAAGTAATTGATATGTATGTTTGCATGCATGTGTGTATGTATGTGTGCATGTATGTACGTATGTATGTACCCATCTGTCTGCCTATGTATGTATGTATGCATGTATGTATGTATGTATGTATGTATGTATGTACGTGTATGTATGTATGTACGTGTATGTATGTATCTGCCTATGTATGTATGTGTATGTATGTATGTATGTATGTATGTATGTATGTATGTATGTATGTATGTATGTATGTATGTATGTATGTGTGTGTGTGTGTGTGTGTATGTATGTGTGTATGTATGTGTGTGTATGTGTATGTATATATGTATGTATGTATCTCTCACTTTTTTTTCCCATCTATCCATAGGAGTTATGTTTTTTTCTTTCATCTCAGTATCAAATTTGTTAAGAGAGAGAGAGAGAGAGAGAGAGAGAGAGAGAGAGAGAGAGAGAGAGAGAGAGAGAGAGAGAGAGAGAGAGAGAGAGAGAGAGAATAAGTTGAATAAATTGTATTCTTTGCTTATATAGGCGGATGATTTCATCTATCATTCCTCTGAATTCAGCTTCCACCCCCCCTCTCCTCCCCCCTCCCTATTCCATCCCACTTTCCTTTACATAATGCCTTTAAAGCCTATTCAGATACTGTTACGAACAAATGTTATTTGACCATATGCTTGTCCTTAATCTGACAGAAAATGATTGACAGTCGTTAATGTTTCAGATGGAGACTGCGTGGACACAAATGTCCATTGTCCAGACTGGGCCGTGGCTGGTCAATGTAAAAAAGAGCCCCAGCTAAAAGTATGAGGGCTGCAAGAAGTCCTGCAATGTGTGTAATGGACACACCCCACGTACACAACTCCAGGTCTGATGTTGGAATGCTCTAGTATGCGCACAAGTAAGTGTGTGTGTGTGTGTGTGTGTGTGTGTGTGTGTGTGTGTGTGTGTGTGCTCATTCAGGAGATGACTGTGTGGATTCAACGAGAGCTGTGCTGACTGGGCAAGTCATGGTCAGTGTGAGGCCAACCCTGGCTACATGCTGACGAAATGTAGGAAGTCCTGCAAAGAGTGTGGCGAAGGAGGAGGCTACCACCACACCACTCCTTGTAAGGATTGTACGACAGGTGTTCAAGTGTGTGTGTGTGTGTGTGTGTGTGTGTGTGTGTGTGTGTGTGTGTGTGTGAGAGAGAGAGAGAGAGAGAGAGAGAGAGAGAGAGAGAGAGAGAGAGAGATGTATTTTTGGTCGGCGGACGTTCGCTCCTTTGGAACGGAGAGAAGAGAAAACGACTCCAGTGCCCCTATACTGTAAGCACAATTCATGATAAAGGGGTGCAACAAATTCTCATACAATCAGGGCTAGGTTAGAGGTCAAAGCTGAGTTAGGCTTTGCTTCGGATCGTGATCAGGTTATGGTTAGATTTAGGATTGGGTTCTTGACCAGGGTCAAGTATGGTAGGGTGTATGATTAATCTATGAACTCTAGAGTTGAAGATGCTTCCGCTTTTATCCAGGTTCCCATCTCTGATGCTTGGAACACTGTTCCTCTCTTCCTTCACCGAAGGAAACTTCGCGGCAGTAAGAATTCAGCTTCAACCACATGTCATGTCTTTTCTCCGAGGTGTGAAATGTTCCTCATCAATCAAAACAAAAACACACTGTTCCATTTTCCCCTTGTATCTTTTTTTGGTTAATATGAGCGCTTTGCTCCCAGTCATGCGTCAGAGAAGGTGGAGAGCATGTACATACGTGCTTTTGCATCTCTCTCTCTCTCTCTCTCTCTCTCTCTCTCTCTCTCTCTCTCTCTCTCTCTCGTTTCTCATAGATCGATTTACATAGATGACACTTGATGTTAACATCACATTTATGATGGAGATAGAAGATACAAGACCAAGGTTTTACCACCAATTTTTGTTTAATCGTGCATCTCTTTTGAGCCCCTCAGGCTTGTGGAGCGCGTTGTATTGAAGTAGGGATGTCTTCTGTATTTGCTTTTTAATTCTTGCAATTTTTTTACACCGTGTTCCCTTGCTTTTACTGACAGTATCTTTTACATTTTCACCTCGAAATTTCAAGAAAAACTTTGGTCTATCATTTTCATTTGAAAAATCTTCATTTTCCAGTCACAGAGCGCTCTTGTTTGCTTTTTTTTGACATTTTTCTTAAAGGCAAGGTGATCTACGTAATTTTTGGGGAGTTTCCTTTCCGTTTATTTGAATGTGTTTCTTGTCGGAGGATATTAAAGATACAAAATCCTGAAGATTTCTTCAAAATCAGAAGACTTCTTCATGAAATGAAACAGGTGTTACTTGTTCGTCTGGCTAACTTACGTTAAATGAAACAGGTGTTACTTGTTCGTCTGGCTAACTTACGTTTAAAAAAAAAAAATTAACTATCTTCATGAAATGAAACACTTGTTACTTGTTCGTCTTGCTAAGTAACTTAGTAAAAAAAAAATTGAGTATAAAATGCGCTCATTGGTGGAAAATATCTTTTCGTGCTTATTCTTATTTCAGCATTGAAAGTAGTATGATCTTAATGAAATGCCAGTTAGTCTTGATAACACTTTAATTTTTTTTTTTTTTTTATGGAAGATTAAAGATTCTTTATGTGTTTTTATATTATTCTTACTCATACATGTACTGCATTAACGTTGTGCCCATTACGTTTGTAGAAAGAACTTCCATGGTAACACACACTCGTTTACATACTGGTAACACATACTCGTTTACATACACACACACTATCATCTGTGACGAAGTGACAAGAAGGCAGAGTCGCTTACATGCTTACATGCACATCCACTGTAAGAAGTCCTATGAGAAGTGCCCGGAAGATGATCCTGCTACCCCTACACCAGGGTACAAAATAACGGAAAAGTGCAACGCACGTGTACAAGTGTGTGAGAGAGACCATTATCATGTAAATATTGCTATGTTAGCACATTTCTAAACTTGCAATATTGATGCACATGACCTTGGCTTTCGAAGAAAAAAAAAAAAAAAATCCTTGATCACAATTACCATCGTAAAATCGTCAGATTCCTGGGTATGGCCAGTTCAACAACATTTACCACCCTGAAACACGTTATATGCACACAATACAAGCTAGTGTTCTCATGTCTGTTTCTAACAGTATAGGTCGTCAGGCAATTGAGTGTGACACAGAGAAATGACGGAACATCTGATGCCGAATTATACGCACGCTATATAGCATTTACTGACCCTCTGCCATTGACCGGAAAATCGGCACAAAATAGACGTTAAACTTCATTAAATGTGTTTGCAACTTCATAGCTTCGCATTTCATAAATGATTTTTTGTTTTGAAAAAAAAAGATTAAGACAGGTCGTACTTTCACGATTAAAAGGACGTAACAAACAAGTAGGGTAACTCTTGCTCTCATGATGAAACAAATACACGTCCATAACTCCAAACGAATG
>JADBJO010005060.1:57500-60000 GCA_016801955.1 Conus betulinus | reverse complement strand
CAATGAAATAGAGAGAGAGAGAGAGAGAGAGAGAGAGAGAGAGAGAGAGAGAGAGAGAGAGAAAGTAAACCTAACCTGAGCTGAACGATATTAAGGTGCAGACACACTACAAGCCACATTAAGGGGTTGATACATGACAACAGCAAGAGCAAAAATAACTAAATAAATAATACTACAACCCAAGATGGACCAACATCACAGGCCTCGTGACACAGCCTATAAAGCTGTTCCCGGATCTAATCTTAAAACGTTTGAGTAATAAATCCGCTAAACATGAACAAACGAATCGCAAGATAGAACACGACGCGTTTCGACCTCTTAGGCCCTTTTCAGGCACGAGAAAGAACACTCAGGACAACAACAATGAATAAAAGAGCAATCGATCACTTTTCTGGTCAAATTCAAGACGAGCATTTGACCAGATAAGTGATAGCTCTTTTTTCATTTTCGTTTCTTGCCTGAAGAAGATCTGAAAGGTCAAAACGCGTCGTGTTTTGTGTTGTAATTCGTTTGCTCATGACAGGCGGATTTATTACATACACTTCTTAAAATTTGTGCAGATTTCCGCCTGCAGTGGCCTCACTTTGCGACTTACTGTTCCTGGATCTGTGACCACTGAATTCCGTTCTTAGAAATAAAGCTGCAAGAGTCATAAATGCATTCACAGACGTACACTTACATGTGATTTTACCCCCCCCCCCCCCCCCCCCCCCCCCCCCCCAACTGCCACTTTCCACAAATTTTTCCGAACACTGTATCATATGCACTCGTACACTTTCCACAGCCAAATGCACATGCATATTCATAAGGTACACAAACACATTCTCACACAGTCAAACGCATGTACACATCTGCGTTCGACTAATGTTGCATAAATTTGTGAAAGATGTAAAATGAAAGTAATACCACAACAGCTAAACCACAACTGTATTCACAAACATTCTCGTACACGCACACACACACAACGCGACTCACTCACACACACACACACACACACACACACACACACACACACACACACACACACACACACACACACACACACACACACACACACTCACACACACACTCACACACACACACACACACACACACACACACACACACACACACACACACACACACACACACACACACACACACACACACACATACACACGCGCGCGCGCGCGCACACATATTTAAATGCTAACACATACTCGTTCAAACACACACACACACACACACACACACACACACACGCCCCGTTTAAAAATATTGCACTCCGGACTTGATCAAGGTGCGCCACGTTGCACGATATTGCGCAGCTTCTTTCCAGGAGGCAGAAGCGATGCTACAGCACTTCAGTGAAGCCTTCAGTAATATGGTTCATGAAGAGAGGGAATCAGAAGCGCGGAAATGGAGAAGGTAGAAAAGAGAGTGAAAGAAAAGTAAGGAAAAGGGAGAAAGACATGGCAGAAAAAAAAATCGTGAGAGGGAGACACAGACCGACACTTAGTGAAATAGGAGACAAACAGAAAAAAAGAAGAAAGAGAGCGGAAAGAAGAGAAAGGAGCGGGGAAGACAGAGACAAAGAAACGGAGAGAGAGAGAGAGAGAGAGAGAGAGAGAGAGAGAGAGAGAGTAAAACGATCTCAGCTGTCTCCCATCACGCAAGTGTCTGGAGGCAATATGTAAGGCCTCTGTCGTATGTATGTCAGCTGACGTGGTCAGCCGTTCTCTATGGCAACATGCTAGCTTCAAAAGTCCTTAATCTCTTCCCACCCCCCCCCCCTATTTCCCCGAGGATGACATTCATTACCCTTCAATGAAACAATGAGTAGACCTGTCTGTTTTCGTTTCTTTCAGTAAATCGCTAATCATTTGTTTTCTTGAAGGAGGATGATTTTACTATGTGAAAACAATGATATCAATTGACTTTCTGGTTAATGGTATTTTTGTTTTGGAAAGTAACTGTTATCCTCACCCCGTGTTGTGACACAGTAGTTAGCATCGCGATTTTCTGGCTGGGGTCTTGGGTTTGATTCCCATCGGAGCCATTTAAATTTGTTAGGATTTTCAGCCTAAAACTGGTTCCCTCCCAGAGTCCAGTTCGCTATGAACTCAGCTGGAAAGACTGGAACCATTCAACCGAGGGCACTCATGCACTTAATTGATTGTCTCTGACAGTGTTGCTTAAATGTCCTGTCCAACACCGCTGGTGTCTGTATCTCTCGGGCCTGATTAACGCCAAGACGTATTCTGTAAATAAGCGTAGAGTACAGGCCCTGTCATGCAGTCTCAGACAAGAAGGGAACTCCCTAACAGGCTGTGACTGTGGAGACAGGGGCCATCATGAGCGGCGTTGCAGTGGTGCTACTGGAGTGGCACAGAAGATGAGAGAGAGGGAAAGTAAAAGCCTGCTTACCTCAAGGAAAGAAGAGCAGCAGTGATGCCACAAGCCTATAAAAACTACAGTTAAATTATAAGCCGATACAAACTATGTTCAACGCTTCTCCAGG
>JADBJO010005060.1:37500-45000 GCA_016801955.1 Conus betulinus | reverse complement strand
CAGACACAGAGAGAGGATAGAGAGGCAGAGAGAGACGCAGAGAGAAAGAAAACAAATCCAAGCAAAAACAAAAAACAAAAACAAAACGAATTCAAACTAGAAAAAAACAACAACAACAACAACAAACAACAACCAAACAGAAACAATTCAAAAGAAAAAAAAAGGGGGGGGGGGGGGGGGGGATATCGTCACAGTCTTCATGTAGCTAAGATAAAAAAAAAAAGAAACGACAACAACAACAACAAAAAATAAACTGAAACCAGACAGAAATGTAAATGTTGATAAGATCACTCCTCGGAGAGGTATTTGAAGCAAGCTGTCTCTCTCTCTCTCTCTCTCTCTCTCTCTCTCTCTCTCTCTCTCTCTACGCCAGCTTTTTCTCTTTACTTCTTCAGTCTCCTCGTTCCCCCCCCCCCCCCCCCCCCCGCTTAACTTTGATAGGGACCAAAGCTTTGGTTGGACATCGACTAGCAGTGACTGATAGGAGGAAAAACAGTTTCCTCCCACTACTTGCTAGCTTCCAGCTAAATTATCGTTTTGCCGCAGGAAAACAGATTCCGTGAGGAGAACTGTGATGAAAAAGAAATCAGACATATTATTATTTTCTTGGGGGGAAAACGGTAAATGTCCTTTAAAAAAAGAACAATAAAAGAAAGCCACAACGAGCTATTTCCCTGGTAAACAGATATCGTTACAAATTTGATTTTCTCGGGAGGACAGGGAAAAGCAGTTATCGTATATAATATCTTTCCCCTGAGGAAAACAGCCTCCTTCAAGAAAACAAGAACAATAGGGACGGCGGCGGGGGGGGGGGGGGTGGAGGGGGGGAGCAGATGTAATAACCATTCCCAGGAAAAGAGTTATTATCCTTAAAAATGGCAGTAGGTAATTTCTCAGAGAAACTTCAAACATTATGCTCTTCTTGATGGATAATCACTTTTTCCTTCTGAGAAATAGTTCACAGGCGTATGACATAACTATTGTCCCTGTTTTCTGAAGGAAAATATTTAGCATTTTTGAAGAAAGCACAGTTTACAGGGAATCAGTTATTATGCAGGAAAACCCCATTCATTATGCATGATAATTATTTTCCCTGTGAAAACAGTATTCTTCAAGAACATGGCGACGACAAGGAAATCAGGTATGATATCGTTTTTTTCTCGCGGAAATCTATTTCCTAAGGGAACACTAATAAAGGTGAAATTACATATAACTGCTTATTTCTAATTATTTTTCTTTATTTTACTATTTGGCGTGGTGGTAGTGGGGTGTAGGGTTATTATCCTTCAAGAAAACAGTGATAATCAGGGGCATTGTACATCATTACTATTTTTGTAGGGGTGGGAATTATCGTCATTCAAGGAAACCTCGATAATGGGGAAATCATGTGTCATTACCATTTTTCTATGGGGGAAGGTTATTGCACTTCAAGAAACCAGTGATGAATAATTCATCATGAGAACAGGTTTCTATTCATGTTTCTTTGGAGGATGATAAACTTACAACTAAAAAATACACTGAACGTAGTTTTTGAAGGGATTGTGACTAAACTGCTTTTCCTATTCCCTTTAGGGAAACAGCCTTTTTTCTGTCATCGTCTGTACCTATCCAGCGGCGTTACCGCTATGCTCAGGCCCCCTACTCACCGTCGCATCCTGGCTTGTCCCGCCGCAGTCCGGGCACCTGCAAACAACACAGTATCAGTGTCAAAGTCGTCATAGCGCAACCCACCAGAGGAAAGACTGCACTGCTGCCAAATCACTTTAGCGGTGTTCAGTAGTGCTTATTCTGATTCATCTTATGCAGGACACCACCTACAGCCCCCTTCTTCCCGACCTTTCCCCTACAGACGACAATGATTGTTTAGTCGCGGAGCCTGCGTGAGAGTGTTCCCCTCTGGAGGACACCACCACGGCCCGTCCCTCGACAGCCTCCATGGAATCGCCCCTGCTGGCGACCTGGTCACGAACTCACTGAGGGCACAGACATGGAAAGGAAATCCAAAGGGAGGTCAGCTTGAGAACAGGGCATAAAAGGCTACAGAACTTGAGACTTTATTTCTAATGCTGACCGATGAGGATGAGGATGATGAAGATGATGTGTATGGAGGTGCGTTCTGGTCTGAGACTGCACGACAGGGTTGTATACTCTAGGCTTAGTTGCCTAACATTTCCCGGCGTCGACCTGGGCCGGGAGATACAGACACCTGCAGTGCTTGACAGGACATTTGAGCAACACTCTCAGAGCCGCATTATTTAAGTGGATGAAACTCGACTGTGTGATTCCGGACTTTCCAGCTGAGCCCATAACAAACTCAAAGCCGGTAGGAGCCTGCTATAGGTACAAAAATCCCTCAAATTGAGATGGCTCCAATGGGAAACGGACCCATGATCTCTCAGCCTCACTGTTTTCACAGGGAAAAGTCATCATCTTTCAAGAAACAGCAATAAGTGATTTGCCAAACACAAAAATATAAACACACGAGTATGTTATTATTTTTTTTTCCTTAAAGAGTAATGAGTATTATCCTCGGGAAAAAAGGGGGAAAATTATGGACTTTTGAAACTAGCATGCTGCCATAGAAAACAGCTGACCATGTAAGCTAACATACATAAGAGAGGACCCACATGCTGCACCCTGACGCTTGATGGAGACAGCTGAGAGAGAGAGAGAAAGAGAGAGCCGTCCAGGAAACCTACCTTGACGGAGCGGTCGTATCGTTGTTGGTTCCCCGAGATCGATCACCTGTGGGCATTGAAGAGTGGACTGTGGTCAGGTCACGTCATCAAGATGGTCAAGTGTTTGGTGCTTCTCTTCTTGGGCTGCTTGGCTTTCACCACCTGCTTTGCAGATCTGCGACTCCTGCTGCAACCTAAGCAGCAACCACGTTAGTTGGTCTCTGTTTCTGTGTGTGCTTCTCTCTCCCTCCCTCTGTCTCTGTCTTTGTCTCTGTCTCTGTCTCTGTCTCTCTGTCTCTCTATGTCTCTCTGTCTCTCTTTCTGTATATTCCTATCTGTTTCTCTTTCTCTGTCTCCCCAACCCCTTTCTCTTCCTTCCTCTCTCTTTTTCTAGTTTCGTTTTGTTTTGTTTGCTTGTCCCAGTCTCACTGTATGTCTATCTGCGTCCCCCTCTTGAATTTGGTGGTGAAAAAAAAAAGAAAAAACAAAAAGTAACACAAGTTAATTTGTTAACCTGTAGGATGGTCAGTTGAATCAGAGACAGACTGGTCGACGGCGTCGTACGTGGAACCGTTGGCGAGGGCGTGTGTGGGCCCCTTACACTAACAGCTGACAGTAAGCTAACAGCAATGCACACTCCCTTGTGGATGTTATCTACACATTCTTTTCAAAGGTCGCGCGCGTGGTACGTGTTATCGGTAACAGAGCCAGTCCCACCTAGCGCGCCTTCAGTAACATTCTCACGCTCGGAAAGATGCTGTTCATAGTACTTTATCGGCATGCTCTCGAGCTCTCTCTCTCTCTCTCTCTCTCTCTCTCTCTCTCTCTCTCTGCTCTCTCTCTCTCTCTCTGCTCAAGAGATGCAGAGGCTTTGACCCGGGTCTCACATGACGCAAATAAAGCAGACAATACTATGGTATGTATTCATTCATCAAGTGGGAGAGGTGTATGTATTACTGATTTTCTTTACAGAAATCACATTTTCTTTTCAAATATCCTTTCCCTGCGGTGGTGGATCCCGTACTCAGTGCATTAATCACCATACACATCTCTGCTATCAGGCAACTGAAGTGCCGAAACGATCTGTTTGGGACTTCTGTAACGATACAGTGCTACTGTTAGCGTTGGGGGCCATAGTGGGCCCTGGGTTTGACGGTCGTGTCCCTCCTGGCAGAACGGATCCGTGAAAGTGGCCATAGATAATCCGTGCTGTAGCCGAAAGCCGTCCCTTTCAAAATGACGTGGATGAGGCAGAAAAAAGGTTGTCGTGGTGGTGGTGGTGGTGGCGGTGGTGGTGGAGGAAGAGAAGACGAACTGTAAGACCTTTCGCTGTTCACCCAATAAACACATTGCTACACATCCATGGAGAATATCACCATCTGATGCACCAAATGCGCAGAGACCATGAGAAAGTTCATCAGTCCTTATGAATGACACCTCGGTCTTTCGACCATCTTCTTTATCTCTGTGCATCTGATCTTCAAGAAACTTCAACAAATTTCTGTCAGGTAATTTCACCTTATTTGAAGAAAAACTGTTTTTTTTTTTTCTCTCGTCATCCATGTTGCCAAGAGAGAATACCTCAATGAAAGTCAAGAGCGCAGTTCTTTCCCTTACCCGGAGAACCGTGAAGGTCTGCACCAACGGCGGAACGACGCCTTGAAAATTCCGGGTCGGCCCTGCTCCACTATGGCTACCTGGAGCCGTAGTTGGTGATGCACTAGAGGAGTTGACCTGGGTTTCCTTGTTTAGTTCTCTCCGCTCCACCACACACCCACTGTCTGTCTGCCCCATGCTGACACTGGCATGGGACAAGACAAGAACAGAGGGAAGTCCAAGGCATGGTGATGTTTCGGGTTCTGAAGTGTCATCAGCTATGTGCAACGTCTAGCGCTTAAAGCCTGTTGTGGGGAACTGGTGATGTTTTCGCTTTCTTTTATACACACACACACACACACACACACACACACACACACACACACGAAACACACGCACACACACACACACGCGCGCGCGCGCACACACACACACACACACGCGCGCGCGCGCACGCGCACACACATACGCACATACACACACGCACACACACACACACACACACACACACACACACACACACACACACACACACACACATACACACGCACACTCGCGCTCACACACACGCAACTACTACCACCACCACCACCTCCACCACCACCACGAACAACAACTACAACAGCAATAAGGAGTCGGGGAAACATTAAAGAGAAAGCAGGAGTTGGCAATTAACTCAGCAGTAAAGAAGGATCTGCGTCTCTGTCTCTCCCTCCCTCCCATATGATCCTTCTTTGGTAAGATTCTTCTTCTTCTTCTTCTTCTGGATCAGTGAAAGCTAATACTGCTTCAGTGGTCACCAGACACACGACAGATAGACAGACAGACAGACGCAAAAACACACATATACACATAGATATAGATAGATAGATAGATAGATAGATTGATAGACACAGATAGATGGATAGGTAGATAGAATAGACAGATGGATAGATAGATAGACACAGACAGACAGACAAATAGACAGACATACAAGAACAAGAACAAGAACAAATTTTTAATTCTTCAGGCCATCAGCCCCTAGAATGGGGTCAAACAAACCACATATCTCAGTGATCGTGAAAAAAAAAAACAAACAAACAACAAAAGTATGAAGTTGATCTTACTTGTGTCATACGTAATGCATTGTCGCATTCTTACTGATTTTCTCTTAAACTTTCCATGAAACCCTGTCTTATCTTCAAAGCATTAAAAAGGAACATGCACGGCCTATGGATTTTCCAAACAGAGTCATTTTGTAATATATTAATGAATGGCTGATCATTAAGAGGCAGTTATTTCTGCCTTAATCTTGTGTATGAAATACAATGGTTTATAACATGCTCCTCGTCTTCTAATACTTTGCATATTTTGCACAGAAAATTTCTATTGGTCTTAAATGTTCTGCGGAAAAATGAACCATTGATTGGCAACAAACCCAGCCAGAGCTTTGTCAAGCAGTTCCTGGAAGCATTTTACATCCCTATATTCGAAATACGGTTCACAAGCAAAGTTTGTCTTGAACGGTCGGTATCTTCGGTACATATCTTTACTTGTTACAGACCCGTTCCACTGCTGCATATAAACATCCTTCAATCTCTGCTTAAACACTGCTATAAAAGTTTGTTCATAACCTACTCCTTGTTCCAAACCCAGACGTGAAAAGGATGTTCTTTACTAACGACACCCAACATTCTTTACCGTTCTCGTGTAGGTTTCGTAGCATTAAATATGCTTGTCTGGGTAATCTATACCCTTCCATCTTTGTCAGCCTCATCCAGTAACAAATGCACCTTACTGTACTATTTACATACAAAGGATAGCGGCCCAGTTCGCCAAAGAAAACTTGTTTGGTACTCTGAGGGGTATACTTAAAAAGCGCTTACAAGCCGATGAGTGTATTTTTTTTCAGTAGAATCAAGTCTATGGAGTCCCCACATTTCAGAGGCATAAAGGAGAACGGGTTGCACCTGCGCATTAAATATTAAAAAAAAAAA
Organism: Conus betulinus; assembly: GCA_016801955.1. Lineage (NCBI taxonomy): Eukaryota > Metazoa > Mollusca > Gastropoda > Neogastropoda > Conidae > Conus > Conus betulinus. The sequence goes on along the minus strand of JADBJO010005060.1, from coordinate 38,750 downwards.
AAAAAAAAAAAAAAAAAAAAAAAACCCCCCAGTTCTTTGAATTGTTATTCAATTTCGTTATATATCTGATGCACTCAAGACATGCTCTCCTACCTCTCACTGCAAGGGCGTCTAGTTCTCTATTTGTACTCATCTGTGTTATAAATACAAATCCCAGGTAATCATACTCGTTAACTATATCAAGTTGCACACCATCAATATTCCACTTTTCATGTAAAAAAAAAAAAACCAAAAAACAAGCAACAAAAAAAAAAAACTTTCAAAAAAAAAAAACCAATACCTTAGTCTTGTCAGTGTTAACATTCAGAAATAATCTTTTGCACGCATTATTCAACAAACTAATTTGATTTTGCATACCAGCTGCAGTGTTAGACATTAGAACAATATCATCTGCAAACGAAAGCAGACACAGATCTACCAGACCAGCCAGAAACTGAATTCATGCATCCCACTATTGTTTATATACAGTTGATGCAATTTCATTTATGAATAAAGAAAACAACATTGGATTCAAAATACAACCCTGCCGTACACCAACTAGACAATGAAAATACTTAGTAAATTTATCTTCGATACGCACACAAGAAGTGACACATTTATACATAGCAGTTACAGCATTCATAAATTTTCCACGTATTCCATTTTGCAATAAAACATCGAACAAAAGTTGGCGTTTGAACTGAATCAAATACTTTCTTCAGATCTACAAAAACAGGCATAGAGTTTACCTCCTTTCTGAGATAGACACTTTTCAACGACAGCGTTAAGTGTAAAAATATGATCTGTTGTGCAGTAGCCACGTCTAAACCCAGCTTGTGACTCAGTCAACTTTTTATTTTCTTCAACCCATTTGACCATCTCTGATTCAATACAGACGTATAACATTTACTTACTAAACTCAATAAAGAAACACCCCTGTAGTTATCTGGTAAGCTATTATCTCCTTTCTAAAAGATAGGCACAATAATGCCTTAGCCCATTGTTCCGGGAATATTCCTTTATCAAGCAGTATGTTAAACAGCTTTGTAAGAAACTTCACTACAGTGCTGTCTGCTGATTTTAACATTTCCGCAAAGATTTTATCTGGCACACAGGCTTTCCCTTTTTTTCAATTTTTGAACAGTGCTGTAGACTTCCTGTTCCGAAATGGATCTGCTAAGTTTGTAGATACAGTTTATTAGTTTGCTCAGACTGTATTTGATCGTGCGTTGGATCCTGACCAGTTGTGACTTCGTTCTCGTTAAACAGCC
>JADBJO010005060.1:5000-27500 GCA_016801955.1 Conus betulinus | reverse complement strand
GAACCATCTTTTATTGGCGTTTAGACCAAGAGTCCTTGTTCTAAGTCTGGAGAGACAAATTTGTGCCGTCTGTTCGTTATTAGTGAAATATACTCACAGAGAGAGAGAGAGAGAGAGAGAGAGAGAGAGAGAGAGAGAGAGAGAGAGAGAGAGAGAGAGAGAGAGAGAGAGAGAGAGAGAGAGAGACCCAACGCTCTCACATAAATAATGTTATTGTGTTTGAACACACGAACTGTATATGACTAATTTGGAAGGAGAACAGTTTTGAAACAAAAATAACACACCCTGTTCTAACGTCAATACAGGAAAAGAACAGAGAGAAGAGAACAGTGAAAGTGAAAAACGATGGAGTAAGTCGAAATAAATACAGCGAAGATATGGAGATGAATTCAGCAAACAGAACCTAGAAATCAAGGTATCGTTTCAACTTTCCGAAGATTTGCATATACACACGCATGCATACTAACGCAGGCACACAGATGCTCAGACGAAAATATGCGAGGTCAAGCCATCGTGGCGTTGTGGTTAGTCTCGTGGATTCCCGGCTGGGAGATCGTGGGTTCGATTCTCATTGGAGCCATTTATATGTGAGATTTTTCTGGCCCAACTAGTTCCTTCTTAGAATTGAGTTAGCTATGGCCTGAGACCACACAGGCCAGTTTTTCGTCCACTAAATGGATGCGCGTCTGAACGTGTTGCTCAAACATGTTTCCTGACCAACAACATTGCAGGTGTCTGTATCTCTCGGGCCTGGCTAAAGCGCTGATATACTATGAAAGTAAGCTTGCAAACCTGTCACGAAGTCTCAGATTAAAATGGAAATCCGTGGCATTGTTATCCTTATACTCATCCTCATCGATCAGCATTAGAAAATGTCTCCAAATCTGTGGCTGTTCGTGCCCTGTTGTCCTGGTGACCTCGTTGTCGATGACCTATACATGCAGAGAACTGGGAGACAGTGGACCATCTCCGATTTCTCTGTATACCTGTCCATGTGTTTGGTGAGGTTCTGTTCCGATGCCTGTGTTGGTGTTTCTGCCGAGCGATTTGATGCTGGGAGTAGCACTCGTTTGGAGTTATGCGCGTGTAATTATGTCATCACTGGAGCAAGAATTCAACTGCTTGTTCGCTATGAACAACCTTTGTCCTCTGCAAATACTAGCATTGTAAGTGCAAATATTTAGCATGTAAGTGACATCAGTCCGTAGCATTTATCTACATAAAGCAACATTTGTTGTACACGAAGTGACATTAGGAGCATCGAAAAAAAACATCAGTGTTGACAACCTTTCTTCCACACAAACATTAGCATCCTAAAAGACGTTCGCACAGAGTAAGACCAGTATTACGTAACTTTTGTCCACACACACTTTAACATGGCAATTGACATCAATTAAATATTTCATCAATATTAATCAAGGTGAATCAAGGTTAGATGTTTGTAAATCAGAACTTTGTACGTAACAACACTAGTGATAATGACAAAAGATTGTGCAACCCATTGTCCTTCATGTCCAGTGTTGTCAGAATTATGACACGGATAATAATCAAACTTTGCCCCTCATCAAGACTAACATCTGTATCAGCCGCCATGGCGAAGTGGTTAGCATCGCGGACTCCCAGCTGGAAGGTCGTGGGTTCGATTCCCATCAGATTCATGTGCGATTTTTGCCCCAACGGCTCCTACCCAGTGTCGAAGAGTGTTGCTCAAATTTCCTGACCAACACTGCAGGTGTCTGTATCTCTCGGGCCTGGTTGATGCCAAGATATATATTATGATAATAGTAAGCGTAGAGAATATAGCCCTGTCATGTAATCTTAGACCGGAATGGAAATCCGTAGCATCATCGTCTTCATCCTCATCCTCATCGATCAGCAAAAAAAAGTATCAAATTCTGTGGCCTTCCATGCCCTGCTCTCATGGTGACCTCAGTTTCGATGTCCTCTCCACGTTGTGTGCCCTTGGTTTTGGTTCAGTATCGGCGAGTCCCATGGGGGCTTCTCGTTGGAGGGACGTGGGGGCGCCCTCCGGAGGGAGAGCTCCCTCATGTCGGTTCCGCGACTTTGCAATTATTGTCGACAGTACGGAGCTTACAAGGTGGTGTCCTGTGTACTTTGGATCAGAACAGGCGCCACTGAACACCACCGAAGTGACTCGGCAACAGTGCAATGTCTCCTCCGGTAGGTTGCCTCTTGGCTTGAGATTGACTGCTTCCTGTGGATTGCCTGTGCCGGGACTGCGGCGGGACTGACCGGGCTGTGGCCGAGGATCAGATGTCGGAATGAGCGGCGTGGATGCACTGCCACTGAGGTGGCATAGAAGATGAGAGAGAAAAACAAGGAAAAAAAGGACTAACCTTTGTAATTAACACCACCTCTGATAAATGGTACAGATCACAAAGTTTGCCCTGTGTCAACACTACACTATACAACCGACATACGCACTGATTGATTTTCACTGTTCAGCGACATTGGTCCAGTGTAATACTAAATTCTGTAACTGACAGTTGTAATAATAGTACCAATACCATTTTGTCCTATGTCACTACAAACAAGGAAGGTTAGATAGTAGTAATAAAGATGATCAACAAACAACATTTGTTCCATGACAATTCTAGACGGTTAAAATGACACAAATAGTGATAATGATTTTCACGAATTGTTGAAATGCGACTTACATACTGACTGATATAAAACAGTTCTTAAATGTTTCATCAGAGGCTTTTAAAAGGCATTTGAAAGAAAAAAAAAAACCTCCACCAGTTAACATGGACAGACGAATCACAATACAAAACACTTAGGAGAAACATGCTAACAGATCAAAATCTACTTGACCTCAGGCGGTAACTGAAACAAATTTTACATGGACAAATGAATCACAAGTGTTTTGTCTTGTAATTCGTTTGTTCATGTTAACTGCCGGAGTCATTTCCGATACCTTTCAGAATCTGTTTCAGCTACCGCCTGCAGTCACCTAGATGTAGATCTGCCAACATTTCTCCAAAGCATGAAATAGCCTATGACTTGAAGCTTGGATATGCCCGGTGGATTATACAGATTATCTGAGTATGCTGTCTGTCAAAGTCTGGACGCTTCAGTGACTACGTTTGATGGACTGGTAAGTTCCCCACTTTACTGATTCAAACGCCCCTCCAGAACATACGCGGTGTGGTATGGCAAGGCCAGAGGATGCACAGAGAGCTGTGTTTGAAGAATGGCCACTGCATCGTCTACTCCTTCATTGGCAAATATTTTGATGATTGCTTTCCTTTCCTTCGCCACTTCTGTTCGTCGTCGGAAATGCCAGACCAGATGCTTAACCATTTCCATATCCGATCCAGAACCAAAGACGTCAATGTCATAGGTTCTCCCACGCTGGCAGGGGTAATGACTCCCGTAGGACAGCAGAGAAACGGGAAAGTTATTCCCCTTGTCTATCGAAGCCAGCTCTCCGGCGGACGCCACGCCACAAAAACATGATCTCTACAGCTGTTGACGATGACGTCAGCGTTGTCAGGCATGATCTTGAAGGGTTCCCAGTTGAGCAGAATCCGCTGCTGGGGGAAGAGGTGGGAGAGGTGGGAGGGGGGCTGACTCAGCATGGAGTGGAGGTGGTGGGGAGTGTAGGGCTGGAGGTCATCTGTGGAAGGAACCGGTCCTCTGGACAGCTGCTCCCCAATGATGTCCACTTCAACCTCCACACAGGTCAATGCCTGTAGGCAACATGAACAAATCAAAGACAGAAATGAAGACACTGGATACTGACTGCAATTTAATGGATGCTGATGATAATGGTACAAAGTAGATCGTCTGCTGTTACATTTGCCGTCGCCGTTGCTGCTGAAGCTGCCTTTGTGCTATTTGACAGGTAGTTACTATGATTAGAAATGTGCTAAACAGAGCATTTTTACGAGTCACACACACACACACACACACACACACACACACACACACACACACACACACACGCACGCACACACACACACACACACACACACACACACACACACACACACACACACACACACACACACACACACACACACACACACACACACATACACATACACAGAAACACACCATCCCAACCCAGTCACCTTCTCCATGACGAGGTTGTATTTTCTTGACAGTTGACTGAAGTGTTAATGTTTTCGTTGCTCACAGCAAAGACCACGTTTTGGACGTTTGATGACGACGATGCAAACTTCTTCAGCACTGCTCTTTTGAAACGGCCGTACATCCCGACACCCCTGTAGTCAGGATGAACTCTCCCGGCTGACGTCATCACTGTTTGCCCGTTGTCCGCTACTTTGGTGCTCAGAAAACCGACCTGTACTCATAGTTGAGATGTTAGTGTGTGTGTGTGTGTGTGTGTGTGTGTGACACTATCAGCATATTTGATCTCACTTGAGCAGCAATGAGTTGATCATGTGCAAAGGATAAAATTGTTCGTTTTAGTACGAGCGTGGTAGGTTGGAGGTACAGGGTTGGGAATGTTGATGAAATACGAATGGTTGTGCTCTTAGTTGATATTGATCCGTAATGCTGCATGCTGCGAGAATTTTGTTTTCTTTTGTTTGTTTGTTTTACATAACTTCTAATCGTTTTTTTTTTTTTCCTACCAGGAGATAGGTGTGTGCCTTTGGACTAAAGGAGAAGAGGGTGAAAATGGATTGGAAGAGGTGGAGGCAGGGGAGGAAGGGAGGGAAGAACAGCAGGGAGGAGAGGTAACTGGGACTGTAGGGCGCTACTGGCAAGGGGGAAATGGGATAAGAATATTAGAGTAAGCGATTGCAGGTGGGAAAGATGACGGCCAATGTCTGTGACGTTCCTAATTACACCTTGTGTACATGCTCTTTTATCCAGTAATAAATACTTCTCAAAATGAGCCTTCAGCAAGCTTATACTCTCCAAGGGGGAGACAATCTCCGGTGGGGAGGAAACTCACTAACATATAACTCCTGGTCAGATGCCGGCATTTCGAAACCTGATTGTTTCTCCTCAGTGACCGCTGAAAGTGGTAACTTGACTCCTCTGCCTTCTCGGTTTAAAGAAGACTATAAACGTGCTGAAGGCTTATTTTGAGAAGCAGTTATTATTCCCCATGCACCCACTCAAGCACATTATGTTAGTCAGGCAGAATTATCTATCACTGCAGATATGAATGCTTATCTTCCCCTATTTTTCAATCTAAGGCATAAGAGCAAGCTTTGTTTATAATTCATTTCTTGCAGTCATTGCAACACCAAGCTGCTCTGTAAGTTGCTGAATGGTACTCGGTTACTTATCCTTGGAATTTATTAGCTTATTGTGTGTGTGTGTGTGTGTGTGTGTGTGTGTGTGTGTGTGTGTGTGTGTGCATATTCTTTGATTTATAAGGGTTTGTTTTCAAACTGAAAATTTCTGTATGCATAAATACAAGATGAGCTAGAAAGTGACAGGAACACAAATAACAGGGATGGAAATCATTCTCTGAACTGTATAAAATACAAAGGAAGATACAAAAGTTGACTGCAGGGTGCGTGGTGAAAATGAAATAAAAATAAAGTTTATAAAAACCTTTTGGTGGTAGTTGAACCCCTTAATCTCTCTGTCCTGTCCCTCTTTAGCCCCTGTTCCTTGTTCTTTTAATAGGCTAAATAGTCAATATTTTCATTTATTTTCCCCTCCCCTCCTCCTGGCCCCCCCCCCCCCCCCCCCCCCCCCCCCCCCCCCCCCCCCCCCCCCCCCCCCCTTGTTGTGTGTGTGTGTGTGTGTGTGTGTGTGTGTGTGTGTGTGTGTGTGGGGGGGGGGGGTGCCCCAGCCAGGTGTGTGTGTGTGTGTGTGTGTGTGTGTGGGTGGCGTGGGGTGAGGGTGTCGTGGGTGTGGGGGGTGGTGGGGGGGGGGGGGGGGGGGGGGGCAGTGCGCGCGCATGTGTGTGTTGGTGTTTTTTGTGTGAACTGTGGTGTGTGTGTGTGTGTGTGTGTGTGTGTGTGTGCTCAATACACCTGAACAGTGGTCAGTGGATTTTTTTTTTTTCCCCCAACTGGATCATTAGATGTTCTCACCCAATTTTCACATGGGCTTTCCTGTCTACACTGTCCTCTTCTCTTCTCTTCACTTTGACAACGGGCCTATGGCTTGAAACGTCAGTAACCTATTTTCCAAGGGGTTCAACTACAACCAAAAGGTTTTTATAAACTTTATTTTTATTTCATTGTATAAAATACGTTCACTTCCTCAATCCGACATTCTGAATCATCATTTGATTATTACACTGCTGTTTCCTGATACATTGTTGCTTGCTCATGTTATTTTTACCTATCACACATTGATGTGGTGATTTTAGTCTTTGAAGCACTACTTATATCCAAGCAGTAAGATAGACATTTCATTCCAAAATGTTTGCGATATTTTCTGAACGGTAATGAAGAGAGAGAGAGAGAATCTCCCACTGTTATTACAATTGTTATAGCATGCAAAATGTCATGATCAACTCCAGAAGAATGGTAATTACCACTTTGTTCTCCTTCTTGTACACGTAGCCCCTGACCCTCCACCTTCCACCAAGGACGAGAAAGTTGCAGGCAAATAAATCACAGCCCAGGTATCCATTCGGTTCAATGTCAAGGACGGCTTGGTAATCCTCTACAGAGGCCTTCCTTAGCATCTCATCTTCGGGGAGAGCTTCAGTCGCCATGTTTTCTTGATTTTGCCTCAGAGATCAGACACAGGAATTTTTTGTCTTCAAAAGGAACTAAAAAAAAAATTTCTACAGATGTATTTCAAGCATGTTGGCAGAGGAACACACACGCACACGCACAGGCACGCACGCACGCACGCACGAAATCACGCACGCACGCACTCACGCACGCACACACACACACACACACACACACACACACACACACACACACACACACACGTACACTATTGCACGCTCGCGCGCGCGCGCGCGCGCGCACACACACACACACACACACACACACACACACACACGTATATATATATATATATATATATATATATATAGTCATTTTGCAGCAGAGCCTGAATACTTCTCTGAAACAAAATGTTTTCACCATTATTTTGTTGTGAAGGCCGAATACTTCTGTAACATTATTTGGCCATCATTTTGTCACGAAGCCTGATTACTTCTCTCCTAACAACATGCTTCACCATCATTTTATAGCGGAGCCTGATTGCTTCTCCGTCCTGGATGACCTGAACGACGTGTTAAACCCCCCCCCCCCCCCTTTTTTTTTTCTTTATTTTTTTTTTTCCCTGTGTGTGTAGGGAGTGGGGGGTATTGTGGGGAGTGGGGAGGCTATCCTGAAAACTGACACACATTATAAAGTTATGAGGATGATTTAACAAAACAATCTCACTGTCTCTCTGTGTTTCTGTCTCTCTGTCTCTCTCTCTCCCTCACTCTCAAACACACACACACACACACACACACACACACACACACACACACACACACACACACACACACACGCACGCACGCACGCACGCACGCACGCACGCACACGCACGCACACACACAAGCACGCACGCACTTCATGTAAGGTCAATGACCTCTTTGATCCACAGACTTAAACTTAATGGTTTTAAAAACAAAATTTACAAATGACATAAAATAAAGCTGTGGCGAAAAAGATATCAAATATGCAGAAACTACTGAGATGTGAACCGTTAAAAAAAAAAGACTTTACTTGCTTTAGCTGAATCATCCCTGGATGAAATTTTAAGTAAGTCCTCAATAATATGTGACAATGGCATTGACTCGGGGTCCGATTTTTACATACCTGTAAAGAGACGCAGATGCTGTATCTTTATTGGATGCTACTTGGTATATTTTTTAAGTGCTGCTGCGTTCTTCTGTTTTGTGTGTCTAGACCACATAACGTGAACAGACATTAAATTGAAGACTATGCGCTCCCCCCCCCCCCCCCCCCCCCCCCACACACACACGAGCGCATACACTCGTGCTCGCACGCCCATGCGCACAAAACACACACACACAAACATACATGTACGCACACGCACACGCACACGCACACACACGCACGCAGGCAGGCACACACACACACAGAGCTTTCATATATCAAATTACTACCTGTGACACGTCTGTCGAGTTACGTATCATTCTAGTACGTAGTTTGTTTTATATTACGTCATATTGAAATATTTACGTCTCTTCCCTCACTACCTTACCTGCTGGCACTCAGGGAGGATGTCATGTGCTGACGAAGGCAAATAAAGCCGAAAATTCATTTTATAACCACGACAGCTTGTTGTTCTTGTGTCTTTTTTTCTTTCGGATATATATATATATATATACCACAAGAAGTACCACAAAAATAAAATCACATCCATTCCCACTGCACAGCTCTTCTTCATTTCCAAGCTTTCGCCTTTATTTTAAGACTTCTTCAGGGAAGGCTGCAAACACACACATACCATAACTGGACTGGCATTTCCATTAAGATTATTAAAATTGCATTTAAGATAGGTACGGTGGGTATGAGAGGGAGATGAGGAGGGGGGGGGGGGGGGGGGGGAAGGCAGGGAGGGGAGGGGGGGGGGGGGGGGGGGGAGAGAAGAAACTATGAACTCTTGGAAGACTCTTGGAAGGGGATCACAGGGAAAATGGTACCGAAATCCTGTCAGGAAACTGAAGGGGGGGGGGGGGGGGGGGGGGAATAGAGAGATGAAGTGCAAGAGAGAGAGAGAAGAGATGGGTTGAAAGGGGGGAGGGGGGGGGGGGGGGGGTTAAAAGAAGTGTGAGAGAGAGAAGAAGATGGAAAGGGGAGAGAAAAAAGAAAGTGAACAACCTAGAGCAAGGAGGGGGGGGAGGTGGGGGGGGGAAACGGGAATGAGGGAGCAGTGGGAGAGACGGAGAGAGAGATACTGGGAGAGGCGTAGAAAAACATAGAAGGCGAGAGGGAAAAAAAAAAAAAAGAGGGGGGGGGGGGGGGGGGGGGGGGGGGGGGGAGAGGAGCGGTGGGGAAGAATGCGATGGGGGGGGGGGGGGGGGGGTGGGGAATCAGGAAAGAGAGGCCGGGAGTGAGAGGACTCGAGAACGAGAGACAGAGATAAAGACAAAAGGACCGAAGAATAAAAACTGGGAAAAAGGGGGGGGGGGGGGGGGGGGGGTGGAGAAAGAAGAGAGAGAGAAGAAGAGAGAGAGAGAGAGAGAGAGAGAGAGAGAGAGAGAGAGAGAGAGAGAGAGAGAGAGAGAGAGGGGGAGGAAAGGTTTGGACATATCAAGAAAAATAGAATTGAGTGAAGGTCATCCGAGATAATGAGAAAAAAGAGTGAAAAAGAGTGAGAAAGAGAGGAGAGAGAAAGAGATAGAGAAAGATAAGGAAAGAGAGAGAGAGAGAGAGAGAGAGAGAGAGAGAGAGAGAGAGAGAGAGGGGGGGGGGGGGGAGGGAGACTATTGTGTTTTTTTAAACAGAATAAGTTGCGGAGGAAGAATCAGACAAAAAGGTAACAAGGAAATGAAAAATAAGAATCAATCCATCCCTAACCTAATTATAAGTAATCGAACATACCATAAAGGCAATATTAAACTATGGTTGAGCAATAGAATCATGATATGAAACTAAGGGAGCGTGGAGCAAAGAAAATAGAGACGTAACTGGACGGGAAGGCGGGGGGGGGGGGGGGGGGTTTGGGGTGTGTGTGTGTGTGGGGGGGGGGGGGGGGGGGGAGATAAGGAGGCTTTAGGTTTATTATTTAAAAAAAAAAAAAAAAAAAAAAAAAGGGGGGGGGGGGGGGGGGGGGGGGGGGGGGGGGGGGGGGGGGGGAGGAGGAATTTAGAGAGAGACAGCATGAAGCGTAAACAAATTAAGATGGGGTGGGGGGGGGGGGGGATAAAGGGATAAAAGATGATAGATTATAGGTGAATAAGATAGAAGTTAAGACAAGATAACAACGACAGGTTTTAAATATACCTCTCAATTCAATAATTGGATAATCATACGAAGCTAAAAACAATGGGTATAAAACATTCAGTATAAGATACTAGATGAAAACAACGCTACTTACAGTATAATAAGATGTAGATATAAATGGGGTCATCCACCCTTCCACATTCTACCATTCACTACTGGCATACATGTCACAGTGAGCTGTGAATCAGAGAAAGAACAACTTGGGGCATACATTGGGGTGAATTACAGTTCACAAGGGAGAGCATTCAAACAACGACCACATACAGAGAGCAGAACATATTTGACTATTATTTCCCCTATTATAGGCTCCCACCAATTCGGTAACACCTATATACACCCTACATACACCCAGGACATCAGCATAAGACAACCTTATATTGATTCAAAATTTAGGAATGAAAATGTATTCTATGTTTGAGAACAGACCCTATATCTTTTCGTTCATTTCCCCCCCATTGGAGGGTCCCTAAGTTTGCCTGCCAGTATAGCTCCCGTTCTAAAAGACGATCTGTCTTGAAAACTTGTTCAATAGGAACAATAGTAAGGAATTTAACCTCTATATCTACAGGATGGTTGAGATTGTTAACGTGAGCTGCAACTTTACATTTCGAAGTTTTTCTCAATTTAACATCACTTTTGTGGTTAGCCCATCTACGTTTAAGATCCACTGTAGACCCAACATATAAAAATTCCTTGTGATAGCTGCAGCTAATCCAGTAAATCACATTAGGAGTGTCACAAGTTATATGGGAACTAATATGCCATTTCCTTTTGTCCCAGAAGGAAACAAAAGTAACTATGTCTTTTGAGTGAGCACAGGTGTCACATTTTTTTGTGCATCTGTGAAACCCTTTTGGTTTTTCAGGGCCATATGTAACATTTCTCTTGGAATGGTGGGTTGCACCATTCCAGCAACTTACAGAGCAGCTTGGTGTTGCAATGACTGCAAGAAATATTGAATTATAAACAAAGCTTGCTCTTATATCTTAGATTGTAGAAATAGGGGGTGATAAGCATGCATATCTGTAGTGGTAGATCATTCTGCCTAACTAACAGTATGTTGCAATGATTGCCTAACTAACAGTATGTTGCAATGACTGCAGTCCTTGGCAGTCGGAACACCACAGAATTATGGACTGTTGTGTGTCTCTATCTGACGCCAAGAGCACAGACACAATCAGCCGTGTCTCCCTGATGAGTCTGATCCAGTGGACGAAAGGCCTCGGAGCAGGCGACACATATAGATCTGCCTTTGAGAGAGATTGCAATAGTTTCCTCATGCAACTAATGAAGGGTTTTCATACTTATGATACACATTTTCTCAGTTACTTCATCTTCAAATTTGTCTTTTTTTCCCCCTCTCAATTTCAGATCTTTGCCAAGTCATTACTATAATGATGGAAGAATTGTTAACCTGCACTTGTTTTCCCCACTACTTAGTTGTTCAGCAATATATTGTTCGGTCAATCAGTGGGTGATTGCATCTCTTAGGAGATCCAAGGAAAGGTTGTTCTGCACAATTCTTATCCGCTGACAATGCTTGGGTTATTGAACAGCAGAGCTGACCACTCACACTGTTCCATATCTTTTGATCTCCGCTGCATCCTTAAATGGATCCCCAAGCATAGGCTGAAAGATTGCCTCTTACATTTTATACTGTTTGCGTAATGCTTTTAGTTTTCAACAACTTTTTTCCTCTGCACACTTTTGTTTTGTTTAATTCTACTACCTTTCGCTGGCTGCTTTGGGGGTGTTGTTGGATTCTTTTTCGAATCCTTGGCAGTCGGAACACCGCAGAAATATGGACTGTTGTGTGTCTCTATCTGACGCCAAGAGCACAGACACACAATCAGCCGTGTCTCCCTGATGAATCCGATCCAGCAGACGAAAGGCCTCAGAGCAGGCGATACATATAGATTTGCCTTTGAGAGAGATTGCGATAGTTTCCTCATGCAGCTAGTGAAGGGTTTTCATACTTATGATTTCATGCAGCTAGTGAAGGGTTTTCATACTTATGATACACATTTTCTCAGTTACTTCATCTTCAATTTTTTCTTTTTTTTCCCCCTCTCAATTTCAGATCTTTGCCAAGTCATTACTATAATGATGGAAGAATAGTTGACCTGCACTTGTTTTCCCCCACTACTTAATTGTTCACCATTATATTGTTTGGTCAATCAGTGGGTGATTGCATCTCTTAGGAGATCCAAGGAAAGGTTGTTCTTCTGCACAATTCTTATCCGCTGACAATGCTTGGGTAATTAAATAGCAGAGCTGACCACTCACACTGTTCCATATCTTTTGATCTCTGCTGCATCCTTAAATGGATCCCCAAGCATAGGCGCAAAGATTGTCTTTTACGTTTTATACTGTTTGCGTAATGTTTGAGTTTTCAACAACTTTTTACCTCTGCACACTTTCGTTTTGTTTTTAATTCTACTACCTTTCGCTGGCTGCTTTGGGGGTGTTGTTGGATTCTTTTTCGAATCCTTGGCAGTCAGAACGCCACAGAATTATGAACTGTTGTGTGTCTCTATCTGACGCCAAGAGCACAGACACAATCAGCCGTGTCTCCCTGATGAGTCCGATTCAGCGGACGAAAGGCCTCGGAGCAGGCGATACATATAGATCTGCCTTTGAGAGAGATTGCGATAGTTTCCTCATGCAGCTAGTGACGGGTTTTCATACTTATGATACACATTTTTCTCAGTTACTTCATCTTCAAATTTGTCTTTGTTTTCCCCTCTCCATTTCAGATATTTGCCAAGTCATTACTATAATGATGGAAGAATTGTTAACCTGCACTTGTTTCCCCCCACTACTTAATTGTTCAGCACAACTAACAGTATGTGCTTGAGTGGGTGAATGGGCAATAATAAAAGCTTCTCAAAATGAACCTTCAGCAAGCTTATTGTCTCCAAAGGGGGAGACAATCTCCAATGGGGAGGAAGCTCACTAACTTACAACTCCTGGTTAGATACCGATATTCCAAAACCTGATTGTTTCTCCTCAGTGACCGCAGAAAATAGTAACTGACTCCTCTGCCTTTTCGGTTTTAAAAAGAATGCTATCCCAGAAAAAGGCTGGGTGTGCAATACCGTAGTATGTTGTTGAGTTTTCAAAGAACCAACCAAAGGTGTCACCTAAGAAGCAAAAAGAAAATCAAATCATAAAAGAGCAAAACAAGCTACATTTTCTTGTGAAAAGTAGAAAATATAAAAAGATAACCTCTTAAGACACAAGTGCTGAGGGCCAGTTCTTGGAATGAACCTGCAAGTATGTTTGTTGAGTTTTCAAAAAAAAAACCAACCAAAGGTGCCACCTAAGAAGCTCAACAAAACATACTACAGTATTGCACACCAGCCTTTTTCTTGTATAGCATTCTTCTTAAAACCGGAAAGGCAGAGGAGTCAAATTACCACTTTTCAGCGGTCACTGAGGAGAAACAATCAGGTTTCGAAATATTGGTATCTGACCAGGAGTTATATGTTAGTGAGCTTCCTCCCCATTGGAGATGGTCTCCTGCTTTGGAGACTATAAGCTTGCTGAAAGTTCATTTTGAGAAGCATTTATCATTCCCCATTCACCCACTCAAGCACATACTGTCAGTTAGGCAGAATCATCTACCACTGCAGATATGAAGGCTTATCATCCCCCTATTTCTACAATCTGAGACATAAGAGCAAGCTTTGTCTATAATTCAATATTTCTTGCAGTCATTGCAACACCAAGCTGCTCTGTAAGTTGCTGGAATGGTGCTTGGTACTTATCCTTGGAATTTATTGTATATATATATATATATATATATATATATATATATATATATGACATGCAAACGTTTGTGTTGGCTGTTGTTTCTTAAGAGTGTTATTTCTTAATTCGATGTTAAAGGATTAATGCGTTATTGTTGTTTCATACATGGTAGATCCTCACTGATTTTCAAAATGCTATAGCTTTGATACTCATTTTTTTCATAATCATCCAACATTGTTACCCATTTTCCCTATGCAATAATCATATTTTAAAAACTTATACACACTCATGCAAGTACCGACAAACACACATACGGTCATGTCAAACTTTTACCTGCAGTCAACTCCTTCCCACTCTGCCTATCCCTTCCCTTCTCCCCCATCCTTTCCCACTGTCTAATATCACTTTTAGAGAACAGACGTTAAACAGACTAACAACAAACATGTTTCGACCAGTGATGCCAGTCACACATAGGTACAAACCTTCGGCCGTATCACACACCTCAGCCAGAAACAGGTCAAAGCCGACAAACCAACTGCCTCACCAATGACAACCTTTTGCACAGATGTGTCGGGCGAGGGGAGGGGGAAGGAATGTGGGGTTTGTGGGGGACGGGCGCGCGGCCTGTCCCTTCCCGGTGTAAACGATCCATTTTAACTCCCCTCCACTTTTTAACTCCCCGGGAGTTAGAATTAGCACGCGCCAATTTCAGCTCCCCATGAGTTAAAACAAACTATGCCAGAATGACTGCCCCCCCCCCCCCCCCTTATTTTAGATTAAGTCCCCCACCCCAAAACATTCAGCTTCATGTGTTAGTCACAACATGAGAAATAAATAGTTAATATACACCCCCACCCTTCTCCTCTCTCTGTCTGTCTGCCTGTCTGTCCCCCCCCCCCTCCCCTTTTCGTTCAGTCTCTCGCTCACTCTCTCACTCTCCTTGCTTGTCTGTCAGCCTTTTTACTTGTCTGTCTGTTTGTCTTTTTTAATCTCTCTCCCTCTATCTTTGCTTTTCTCTCTGTCTGACTGTCTATTTGTTTATCTATCTCAGTGTATCTGTCTCCAGTGTCTCCCCACACTCCCCCTCTCTCTGTCTGTTTTTTTCTTCTTTTACTCGCCCCCCCCCTGCTCTCCTCTCTCTCTCTCTCTCTCTCTCTCTCTCTCTCTCTCTCTCTCTCTCTCTCCCCTCTCTCTCTGCATGCTTCTAGTCAGCTTCGTTATTATTACTAGTGTTGATCAAAGACAGACTGGATTGATAGGCTTTTATGTTAACCTAAGATCTTTATCCTTGTCAAGTAAAATTTTCAAGTGTCATGTGTCAAGTGTCTCTCTGGAGTGTGTGTGTGTGTGTGTGTGTGTGTGTGTGTGTGTGTGTGTGTGTGTGTGTGTGTGTGTTGGGGGGGGGGGGCAGTCCTGGCAAAAGCTGGAATGACCTCCCCCCCCTCTACCCACACCTTCTATTATTTAACTACACGGGAGTCAGTCTGGATCAACATTTCTTGATCGAAAGTAACTCCCTGGGTGTTAGTTAAGGCACGTGCGTATTTCAACTCTACCCCCATGGAGTAACATTAGGCTCATTTACGACACAGATGCTTGTTTAGAAGAACACAAATTACCAGGGCTTTCTATTAAACATTGACTTCGAGAAAGCATTCGATTCAGTGAGCTGGGATTTTATTTTTAAAGTATTGAAAGCGTTTAGATTTCAACAGGGCTTCTGCAAATGGATTGAAACATTCTATGAAAATATCAACTCATGTGTCCTTTGTAATGGTCAAGTTCTAGTTGATTTGCGATAGACCGCAGATGCAGACAAGGTGATCCACTATCACCATATTTATTCCTATTATGTTTGAAATTCTAGCATTAATCATTCGGGAAAATGTGAACATACATGGAATAGCTATGGATACAGCTGAACATAAGCTTTCTCAGTATGCAGATGACACGGAATTTCTTTTGAGCAGGCAACAAAAAATCATTTGAAACATGTATAAACATATTGGAAACGTTTGGTCGTATATCGGGGATATCTATGAATCCTGGAAAAAACTAGCCCTGTTTGGTTGGGGAGCTGTAAAAATTCTGCTGTTCGTTACATGGACCATTTAGGTATAAAGTGGAGTCCACAAAAAATTCAAAATTCTTGGAATCTGGTTTACCAACGATTTGCAAAACTGTGCAGATATTAATTATTCTGAGAAATTAGCGGACGTGAAACATTCTTCAAGATTTGGGTAAGAAGACAACTAACTTCTTTGGGGCAGAGTGGCAGTTTTAAAATCGCTTATTTCATCAAAAACTCATCCATTTGTGGATATTACTACCTAACCCACTGACACTTTTTTCAGAGTTTACAAAGTTACTGTTACAAATTTGTGTTAATAAAAAGCCAGACAAAATAAACAGAAAAACTGCTCACAAAAGTATCCAAAATGGTGATCTTGGACTACCAAAATTAAAAACGTTTGCTTCTTCCCTAAAATTGACGTGGCTGCAAAAAGTTCAGACTACACTCCACAAATTGAAAACTATTACAACATCTAACTTTCCACTTTTAAGTGATATTAAGAAATGTGGACCAGAAATACTTTCTTCCTTATGTAAATCAAATATATCTCAGACGTATATTTTATGGCGTACAAACAATTTTTCTACAAAGTTAACCCTAAGACTTCTTATGAACTCCTTGCAGGATCAGTCTTTATACAAAACAGAATACAAGTTGGGAAAAAGATTATTGGGGAAAAGCATGGATCAACAAGGGCATGTATTGCATTCCTCTTTTTTTTTTGCTGGACAATGGTCAGTTTATTTCTTACGAACAATTTAAACAAAAGTATAATGTAAACATTAATTTTGTCACTTTTTTCTGGTTTTAAAGCAGCTATAATTGAATATATACAAAAAAAAAAAAAAACAAAACTAAAAATCAATAATCATACACACCCGAAAATCTGTACGAACTGGGATATAAACTGAACGTTGAAAAATGGCTGGAAAAAACTGTTTTCTTTATCTGAGTAAAATTTCTGACATAAAAATGAAATGGTTACATTTACGAATAACACACAGATGTCTTGGTATTAATGTTGTGCTGAAAAGATGGGTATATTGAACAGCAATGGTTGTACTTTCTGCACCTCTGATAAAAACAGTATCTATATAAAGACTATTTTCCCTGTTTTTCTTCTAGGTCGTTTTCTCATTTTTCGCTTTATGTTTTGCTTATCTTTTAATCAGAATTAATAATAATGAAAAATAACAGCCAACTTGCAAGCCTTCTTGAGATTAAAAAGGCAACTTTTAACAATGTTTTATCCAGAGTATGATCAATACACAAGCTGAGTTTTTCAGCTTAGAGTCGTACACGGTTGTCTCGGGACAAATGTTATTCTTAAAAACATTGGTGTACTGGACAGTGAATTATGTAGTTTTTGTCACGCCACAAAGGACAGTAACATTCATAATTATGTTCTGGCACTGCGGTGTTGTTAAAAGATTTTTGGAATTCTTTGATGTACGCAATGAAATGAAAAATGTCACAATGTGTCAAATTTACGAATTACAAAACCACTGGCTGTTCTTGTTGTGATAAAGATATCAGCATTGATCAGATCTTTTATTCATTTTGATATCTGCTAAAGAATACTTGTACCACTGTAAATCAAATGGAAACATGCCTACAGTACAAGCTTTTGTTAATAAGTTAAAATACAGATACAATATTGAAGAGCATATAGCGCGCAAAAATATGGTTTATAATGATTTTGTTGCCAAATGGAGTCCTTGTAAAGCTTTTTTGTCGTAGATTTAAGCAAAAACCACAATGAAATGAAATTGAAAAATTGTTCTTTTAACTAAAAACATTGAAAAAAAAAATCGGTGGTTTACATGTGGACAATATGTTTCAGGCCCAAAGTAGACTTCTATAAGCCATTTGGCCCTTCTAATCATAGTATAATCCTACCTCCATTAAAAAAAAATGTTGCTTCTATCTGATGTAACTGAGTTGACCAGGAGCAAAGAAAAAAATGTCTTCATATATCTGTATAATCAATTGAATGGTCATTTAATTGTTTACCATTTGCATAGGAAGTCAGCTGTTTTTTCATTTACTTTTAAAAATCTTCTTCTTCTGTTTTCACTTATATTTTTGCAACTTACGACCAATACTATGTATATGTATTTTTGTGTCCAACAGGTGTGTGCCCCATATGAATTGAAATCTCTGCGCAGTCTATTTCTGGCGCATCTGTAATTTCTTAACTTATCTGATTAAAATTTGATTTAAAACCACACACACACACACACACACACACACACACACACACACACACACACGTGCACACACACACACACACACACACACACACACACACACACACACACACACACACACACACACACACACACACACACACACACACACACACACACACACACACACACACACACACACACACACACACACACACACACAACACACACACACACAGAGTCAGTTTTTATGCCATCTCCATATGTTTTTATAAATTTATCAGCAAAGTATGGTCTCTGCATCCAAAATTTTGTTGTTGTTGTTTTTTGTGTCATACACGAAAACAAAACGATGACAATCTTTCACTCCTTCAGTAAAAGTAAGGGTCCATTGAGACCCACAGCATAAAGCAAAGAAGCTTTTGTCCTTCAGGAAAACATAAGGGCCATCATGCATACCACCTATCTTGAAGACCGTTGGGACACCACAAAAGACTTCACAACGAGCTTCCTCCACTCCTTCCAGTTCTCAAACACTCTTAGGCAGGTGCTGAGTGTGAGGCCAGTCCATGCACGGATGTTGTCCTCCCATCTCTTTTCTCTGTCTTCCTCTCCTTCTGGCTCCTCGCACTGTTCCTTGTCGAATGCTTTTGAAAAGCCCTGTTGATCTTAATGCATGACCATACCACTTCATTTTCCTTCATGCACATACAATCTAATAAACCCAGTATAAAACTTTGTTTTTGAATGACAGCTTAAAAATATGGGTCTACCTCTGTGAATATGTGCCTGCGCCACAGACTGAACTCGACCCCCTGGCCAGTTTATACCCCGGTATAAAGCAGCCAAGGCTACTTTATGATCCTGGGTTGAAAGCAGTGTAGGCCGTGTATTCCCTTCCTGGCCGAAATATAACCATGTGCACTCTTCGCTCACCCATTGCATTTTAGTTGGAAGTACCAGTTTTGCATGCTCTCACCGTTTCTCTGCTTGAGTACGAGTCATGTTGCAATATTGATGAAATCAAAGAGAACAGTGGTTTACAGTTCACTACCATTTGATGATGGTCATTGTGACGTTGCAGTGAGCCAAGAGATGAAATCCAGTCTTCGACGGTCACTTCGTTATTCATACACATTTGTTCGGTCTTTACCAGTTTGCTGTCGCAGAGGTTTGCAAAAGGTTGACGTTCTTTTTAAACAAATTCGGTCTGTTTACAGCTCATAAGAGAGCAGTGACGTCTTGTTTGAATTTAATCCCTCTGATGGCTAGGTTTTGCCTCCTTTTCATGGCAGAGAGTTCTACTGCTGGTATCAAAAGTAAAGGGTCTGAGTGGTCATTCTTGACGTAGTCCTCTTTCAACTAGGACACAATGTAACTACCATCCTTCATCATAATCAGAACCGTCCTGTGTTCTGCAATGCCTCAGAAAGTTCTGACACCATTTTTGCGCCCGAATCATTAGCCTTGTTCACGTAGTGTGTAATGTCATCAAGCGTCCTCGAGTGAGTAGCAACATTATGGTTTTAATTTAAAAAAACAAACAAACAAACAAAAAAAGAAAAAGCAAAAACAAAAAAACAAACGGGCTTGGCCTTCCTTTATATTAAATCATCATAATGAATACTTACATGGCGCCTGTTCTCAGCTAGAAACCAAGCTTTAAGCGCTTTACAATCCACACAATCCACATTCGTTTACACAATGGGCTGCATACCTGGATAGTGCTGACTGAAGAGCTGCCAGCTGGCGTTTATATTCAGTCGTTTCCCGTGTTATCCAGTCCATATAGTTCACTCAGTTTCCTTACTTCCTTCATTCTTTCCATTTCTTACGTAGGGTGCATGCTATGTGTAACGTGTCATCCAAACCAACGGCCAAACTGGCTTTCTCTTCCGAAAGCTGGTGATGGGAT
Organism: Conus betulinus; assembly: GCA_016801955.1. NCBI lineage: Eukaryota > Metazoa > Mollusca > Gastropoda > Neogastropoda > Conidae > Conus > Conus betulinus. Next base: position 7,625 of record JADBJO010005060.1, on the reverse strand, counting down.
TTTACGAGTATGCAAGATGCTATGCGTGCGTTCACACACGGAGCATCTGTTTATAGTCTCATTGGCGGGACTGTATTGGAAATGGAGTCAGAACCAATGTTAACTCTGAAGGAAAAATCACCCCCGGTACCGAAACGGTCGGCGGAGATTCGAACCCGCAAACCCCCCAGGATCACCAAGATTACGAGTCCGGCGGTCTACCAACTGAGCGGTTCCAGCCCCCAGAAACCCTAGAAAATAGGCCAAGTGCACTGCAAGGACATTTCTTTTCTACATAGCTTTACTCTACAAATGATTTTTATTCGAAATAGAAACAGTTCAAAGCGCCCAGTATACATGCAACCTTTACAATATTTTTATTTTCAATCCATTTCTGGGGCCTAGTTGCTAGTGCCTATGTTATGATTTTCGAATCAGTATCGAATCAGTGGTGGGTAATCAGTCTGTAACTGGTTAAGTTACTTGCTCTATTTTTCCCATTATGTATAAGCGTAAACATGTTTTTATGGGTCGAGAGTAGTCTGTGCTCTGAACATTGGGTAACTGTTCTGACCAGTGGTTAATTTAGATTTATCCAAAATTCTCTGTAAAATAAAATCATTTAATAATCATTCCATGAAGAGTGTGTGTGTGTGTGTGTGAGTGTGCGTGTGCGTGTGTGTATACGTGCGTGCGCGCATGCGTGTTTATGCGTGTGTGTGTGTGTGTGTGTGTGTGTGTGTGTGTGTGTGTGTGTGTGTGTGTGTGTGTGTGTGTGTGGATGGGTGGGTGGGTGCGTGTGCGTGCGTGCGTACGTGTATACAATTGTGACGTACTCCCCCCCCCCCTTTTTTCCCTCTCCTTTCTCTCTTTTTCCCCTTCTCTTTGTTCCTGTTATTGTTAGTGGGAACCTAGTACTCCTCAATGCCAACATTTTGTTTGCGTTTTTTCTTCCTTCTTCTTCCTGTTCATTTTTCTTCCTTGTATTTCACCATTTCCAATAAAACCAGTCAAAAGATATTTTCATCAAAAGCAATGAAAGTACATCAGAGTAACTTGGGGTGTCTCTACTAACAAACACCTCAGGGTCGACCATGACATGGGTTCCAACAGATGTTCCATAAAGAAAGTGTTCAATACACAAGTCGTATGACAGTAAGACAATCATTTCATATCCACATTGTATGTACACTGGATGCATGCTTTGAACTTTTCCTATTTCGAATAGTTTCATTCACAGGGTAATGCTATGTAAAAAACAAAATCCTCGCAGTGCGCTAGGCCTTTTTTTTTTTTTTTAGGATTATGCTTCTTTAGCAGTATTCACGTCCATCAAATATCACTGCATTTCAGGGAACAACCAAAAGGAGGAGGGGGGGGGGGGGGTAATGAGGGTTGTTAAATGAGGGGATTTAAAATGGACTAGCCTAGATCAAACTATAACGGGTATGTAGCCTAGTCTGGGATTTAAACTAGCCTTGGATCAAACTTATATTCTGGACTAGGCCACTTTATATTGTAGCCTAGGCCACCTTTTTGGACTGGGGTAGACTCTGGCCTTGGCCAACTTATATTCCAGACTAGGCCACTTTATATTCCGGACTACGCCACCTTATATTCCGGACTAGGCCACCTTATATTCCGGACTAGGCCACTTTATTCCGTACTAGGCCACTTTATGTTCTGGACTAGGTCACTTTATACGTGGGCCTTCTCAGGACGGGTCGAACTGTTTACGTCCCTGAAATCAGATGGGTCCCCAGCCATGTGGGCATTCGAGGCAACGAGGTGGTTGATCAACTTGCCAAGAGTGCCACAAGCAGATTGCGTATCGATCACACTGATCTGAAACCCAAAGTCCAGGCTTACGTCAAAGACCTCTGGCAAGACGAATGGTACTTGTAGACAGGTAACAAATATCAAAATCCCTCCTAACCTGAATGAGTTTTGACCATATTCTCGAGGCGGCCGTAAAAAGAAAATGTTTTGCCGTTTGCATACTGGCCACTCCTTTTACGTCCATTCTTATCTTTTAAAAGGTGAAGAAGCTCCGTGGTGCATTCCATGTCGTGTACCACTCGCAGTGAAATATATTCTTTTAGAGTTTTTGGACTTGGATGATGTGAGGCATAAACATCTTACAACAGACTCAATAAAAGCCTTCATCAGAGACGTCCCATCTGATGTGACCTTTGAATTTCTGAAAGAGAGTGACTTTTTTTTTCATCTGATCTAGCATTTTTACAGAGGAAACATTTTCAACAAAATTTATGGTGTTTGAATTTCTGAAAGAGAGTGACATTTTTTTTTCATCTGATCTAGCATTTTTACAGAGGAAAACATTTTCAACAAAATTTATGGTGTCTTTTAGAAGGTTTTTTGAAAGGGTTGCGTGAATAAGTTGGTTTTCTTCTTCCATTCTTTCTTTAATGACTTGCGAGTTGACTTCAAAGCAGTGACAGTCCTTGTATAGCCCTTTGCGGTCGGCTGGGCTATAAGCAACTTTAACCCTACCCTTACCCTCTCAGGACGGGGCACAGTCTGGCCTGGTACACCAGGTACAAGCGGTCCTTGTAACTCATTTAAAAAACTCGCACTTGTTCTGCCCTTGACCATAAGACACGGCTTCAAATGCACCTAACAATG
>JADBJO010005059.1:172500-175214 GCA_016801955.1 Conus betulinus | reverse complement strand
TTGTGCCCCAGAAAACATCAAGTATCTCATTAAAACATAGACTGTCAGAAAAAAGTCTGTCAGGTAAGTAAGCAAATCCCTAAATCCATCCCCCCCCCCAAGCCCTTTCCCCTCCCCCTCCCTGCTCCCCCCCCCCCCCCCCCCCCCCCCCCCCCCCCCCCTTCTTGTGGTCCAGATTCCTTTTGCCATGTTCATGGCGATTAACATGCACCAGGGTTATCTGGAATAATATGAAGAGTATATTTTCGTGTGTTTGTGTTTCAAGCTAGGGAGGTCGCAGTAAACATCATGAAACACCCTCACAAAAAGACAGCAAATGGTGCTCGCTACAAAGGGAAGAATATGCATTGAAAAATAAATGTAACTCGCCACAAATCTCGAGGTCTTTGTGTTGTGTTTTCGTCTTCAACGAATTGTAGTGTCTGACAGTATTTCACTCTCTCTCTCTCTCTCTCTCTCTCTCTCTCTCTCTCTCTCTCTCTCTCTCTCTCTCTCTCTCTCACATGATAGCGTTCTTCAGGAAAAGATTTTGTTATCTCTACGACCTTTGTTTTACAGCCAATTTCCTATATATTGATTATGTCGATGATGTGCGTACAGCAACCTCTTTTTTGCTTTCCTTTCTCACTTCAACAATCACCAGTTATACATCACACCAGCAGCACTCTCTGTTGCAATGCTTTGTAAGTACAACTCTGGATGCCTTGAAACGTTTCTTCGAGAAATGAATTTAATGGTGCTAGCTTAACTTACAGTGTGTTATTTTTTAGGCTCGTAGAATGTTTATGCAACAATGGTTAATGCTAACAAAGAAGAAAACGTTATACACTAACACATACAAATACTTCAGCGCTGCCTCGTGAACATTCAGAATTCATTTTTTTATCAGATTAGTAGTAGTCCGCCAAACAACAGGGACACAACAAATGATAAGACAAAACGCGACGCGTTTCGACCTCTTAGTCTTCCTCAGGACAACGACAACGAAGAACGCACAATCACTTATCTTCTCAAATCCCCCTTAAGATGGGTGTAGAATGGAGTTTCTTTCACACTTTCTTGGAACTCCTGCTGAACAGTGCCCAGAATGTGTCCCGGTAACGAGACCCCATGGCGTAGTACACGAAAATGTTGAAGGTGGCGTTGATGAAGGTGCACATTTCACTGACCCATACACTGCACAGGAACAAGTTTTGATGGCGTCGTCCGGCATTCATTTCAGGGACCAAGAGCCAGCTGACGCGGATCAGAGCCACCGGAGAACTGCAAGCGATGAACAAAATGGAACTTCCGACCAGCATTCTGGTCAGGGCCACTTCACGGGCTGACACTCCTGTAGAGGTCTCGGAGCGCCACGTCACGATCTGGCGGAGTTTGACTATCGTCATCACAGTGGTTGTTATCACCACTACCATTTCCATCGTAGGCAGACCGACTCCAAACACGAAACTGTCCAATCGGTCGATGAAACTCTTTGTGGGCTTGATAAAATGGCCCTACAACAGGTGCCGTTTGACTTATCCCTGTTGTCGGGTCATACATACACAGCCGACACGATATCGGAAAGACACGATGAAGAACAAGCCCAGGACAAGGACATGGACCACAACAATGATGACGGCCATCGTCCTGGTGCGAAGCAGGCTGTGGAATTGGAGCGGATTAAAAGACACAGAGGCATCTCTCTGTCGCAATGATGGTTGACAATACTGGTGACACAAAACAGAACCCAACTATGACTGTTAAATTGCCATTGGCTAAAAACTGTGGCGATGGGGCCAAACCTTTCTCCTGTGGTAAACTGTAGATGGAGTTGCTCACCGTGATACACCATCGGCCCAGCAAGAGTCAGTTCATCAGCCAAGGATAACGCAAAGAGACACAGATTAACACGGTCCTTGAGTCCCTGTTTGCAGAACACCGCCATGTTGATGACGTTGGCTGGTCCACCAATCACACACACAGCAGAAACAGCAGATTATCTTTGATTCTGCGCAAGATGGTTTCCACTTCTAAGCCGACAATGTTATCTGGATTATCCCAGGGTAGGTACTGTATCTCACTGAACACCATTTCAAGGCAATCGTCTCGAAGTGGGGAAATTTGGTGCTGCTGCGTTTGCCAGTGTTGGGAAACGTTCCATTGGATGGCCCCATTACCGGTTGATCTCACCATAAGGCTGTAAGTCATATTGTTATGTATACAGATGTTACAGTCTTCACTTTGGTTCAGTTTTAACGAAAGTCATTCCAGCTTTTTTTTTCCCACAAGATTACTAAACGTCTCGTTAAAACAATAATGTTTTACATACAAGTCTCCGACGTACTGCAAATCATAATTTTGTTAATTTTAAATGTTTTACATATGGACAAATGCACCTCAGTTCACTCAGATGCATTATCTGGTGTGCGTTATAAAGTATCAATTATATTATTTCATCAATGGATATTGACAAGACTCTCAATACGAGCCTGATTTTGTCATCACAGAAACATGTTGCGATCACTGTTGTAGATTCAAACATTTCATGACGTTGTTAATACAAATGAGCATGCTTGTACCAGACTATTGTGAACAAAAAATCTCTCTCTCTCTCTCTCTCTCTCTCTCTCTCTCTCTCTCTCTCTCTCTCTCTCTCTCTCTCTCTCTCTCTCTCTCTCTCTCTCTCTCTCTCTGTCCACAAAAAAATTGCTGTGTACTTTAAAAATGAAGGC
>JADBJO010005059.1:160000-167500 GCA_016801955.1 Conus betulinus | reverse complement strand
CACAAGAGTTTGAATATATATAATCACGCCCATCTTTGCTCTGCTAGACATATCATACAAACAATGAGAAAAAGAAAGTCTCGTGGACATGATAATTCCCAAATATTTGTACATGTTCACCACTGTCATTTTTGTTTGTCCAAAGAACCATTGCTCGTGTTGAGAGACATGTCCACCATTTCTAAACACGACAATGTTTGATTTATCTAAATTAACTATCAGGCCAAGTCTTTGAGCTGTGTCATGTAAGACGTTCAACTGATTTTGCGAACCGATGACTGAATCGGACAGCAGGATAACGTCATCAGCAAACATAAGAATTAAGATTTCTAGAAAATCGGGGGTAAGTTGAATTCCATGTTTACCTTTTTTTATTACTTCTACAGCCAGCTCATTGATAAACAGAGAGAGAACAAAAACGGGACTACACACCTCCCCCTGTTTTAAAACCCAAGGGGCACATAAACGCGTCGCTTAAATCGTTTCCAACTCTAACCCTTGCCTTCACAGTGTTGTATATACTAGTAATAGCTCTGTACATTTTCCCATTAATTCCTCTTTTCTTTAAAACACGCCATAGATTTGCTCAAACAATGGAGTCAAAAGCTTTTCTGAAATCTATAAATGCAACAAACATTTTTTTGTGTAACAGTAACTGCTTTTGAGCCATGGCAAACAGTGTAAAAATATGATCAATGGTATTGTAATTTTCCTAAAGCCTGCCTGACTTTCGTTGATAGCATCGTTCTCTTCGATCCATCTATTCAGTCGTTCGTTAAGTATGTGGCTGTATAATTTACTGCACACATTCAATAATGATATTCCTCGATAATTATCAGGTACATTTCGATCGCCCTTTTTATGCGACGGTTGGATGATAGCTTCTGACCACTGGAAGGATAATCTCCGGTAGAAAACAATTATTGAACAGAATAATAAGAAACGGAACAATCACTGTAACAGAGTTTTTGAAGATCTCTCCAACAATCCCATCAGGGCCTGCAGCCTTACCATTTTTTAGAGAACGAATTGCAGCATACACTTCACTTTCTGAAATATCACATTCAAGAGAATCTGTATTAAACTGGTTTTGGTCTACATCGATTTGTTCGTCCCTCTCATCAACAGTCTCAATAGTTTCATCGAAGGACAGACCAGACTGAAAAACTTGTGGGAAGTGTTGGTACCATTTATCCTTGCTGATGTCATTTTGAACAGGTCTTTTTACATGATAGAGATTTCAACTTACTCCAAAATTTGGCAGAATCGTTTACGTTATCGTGTAAAATCTTTACTATATTTGCCCGATGGTCCTTCTTTTTTCAGTCTCAGAAGCTCTTTGTAGTCTCATCGCTTCTGGTTATAAGTATTTCTGATTTCCTCGTCGTCATCTCTACTTCTATAGTATCGTCTTAGATCGTGACGGAGTTCCTTCTTGTGTTGAGAGCGTTCCTTATCAAACCACGGGTCTTTTCTTTCTTTGCCAACAGTAATTGACTTTTCTCATACATGAACTGATATCAATCAGTGACTCATTAAACACTTGTATTGCTTCGTTGATATCAATATCAACAAGGTTAGATGCTTTTGTCATTTTATTCCTAAACTTAGCAGTTGACAGTTTGTCTTTAAAATGGTCAATTCTATATTGGTCCCAGACAATCTTTTCGAACTTGAACGTACTACATGTTACATTTGTTGATTAGCTACGTTGACATTAGCATTAAATAAAACTTTAACTGGCATGTGTTTAGATTCTATTCTTGGCGTTATGTTCAATGACACACAATAATTCAACAAGCATCGAGACACAATGGCATAATCAACAATACTGCATCCTGTAGGAGAAACGTAGGTAAAGTGGCCAAAGTCAATATCACCTTGAATGGCACCATTAAGTATAAACAAATCAAAAGAATTACAGACATTTAACAAATATTTGCCAAAATCGTTCTGTATCTCATCTTTTGAGGTACGGAAAAACACACTGTCAGCGTTTTCTTCATGCAAAGGACACATCCTGTCATCGTCATCATCATCATCTGTACTGTTTTCACCCCCAGTCCGTGCATTGAAGTCTCCGAGCAACATGAACGGTAAGTTTCCAAAAGACTCTATCACATCCATAATACACTGCTCCAACATCCTAATACCATTTGTTATGTCCGTATCATGGTAATAGGAAGAGTTGTTAGGCGGTACATACACACCAAGCAGAATCACTGGTGATATCGTGCCAAAAAGGTCCTTAGACAGTTTTAACACTATAATATTGTCATAATCCACATCAATCTTTTCAGTGTACTTGACGATGTCTTTTTTCACCAGCAGAGTCAATCCTCCTGATAATCTAGCTGTTGCACTATCAGACAGTTTAACGCCTGGTATGACGTAAGCACTGTGTTTTGGAAACAAATGATCAGGAAATTTAGTTGCAAATGTTTCGACTACGAGACTAAAGTCAAATTCAGCAATATAAGACCTTACCTCAGGATCGTAAATCCGAGACAGACCTTCAATGTTGTAGGTCATAAACTTGAGATTTTGCATGGCATGAGCCTGGCCGAGTCCCTATAAGTCGCTGTGTTTCGTAGTTTTACTTTTGAGGTTTCTTGAATGGTTGCTTGGCGTTTACCTGTGGAAGTCGTGGAACTACTCCTCAGCCAAGTTACAGGTCTGCCGCGTGCATTGTCACTCGAGGGCATAGTCAATCGCTCCGTAGGGGCTGTGGTAGTTCTGTCGTCCTTGTTCCGCTCAATTATTGTCCGTTCTTGAACTGGTTCAGTTGGTGTGTATGTCTCATCATTTGTGTTTTTGTTAACTGGATTTGTCACGCTGTCTGTCATTCCAGTGTCCATGTTCTGTTCGTCATCCTTTTCGCTGTTGTTGTCCGGGGGAGTCCGTCGTGGGGTTTGTCCTTCGGGCTGGGCTTGTTTTCCAGTGGTCTTAGTGATGATCACAGTGTCATTTTTTTTATCGCTTTCACTACCCTTGGCAATACCAGCCACAGTCAGCGGTGGCAGTGTGTCATCGTCAAGTGTCTGTCCTTGTCCATCGGTTTTGGTCTCGTCGGAATCGTTTTTTTTTTTTTTTTTTAACGTTTCTTTAATGAACAGAAAATTTAACAACAAAAAAACACATCATCGGCGGATTGCATAAACAACATTGACACTTAAGACAGAAAGAAAAATTGTGAATATCAAAAATGGGAAAATTTTGTAGAAATCTTAATTTAAATTAAAGACAGGAAAGAAGATAGAACAGATCAGTAGAGTCCAACAGCGATGCAAACAGACAATCTACACAACAAATACCATGATTCCCAGTGCGCCGAACTTACACAAATTTGAAGAGAGAGAGAGAGAGAGAGAGAGAGAGAGAGAGAGAGAGAGAGAGAGAGAGAGAGAGTGCGTCCGTCTCCCCAAACACTAAAGAGCCCAGCCCTGTGTCGCGGTGGGTCTAATGCAAAGTCATCAACTGAGGGAGTACTAAACCGCCTTATACAGCCGTCCGAGAGCCTACTTGGCAGCAACCTCAACGGGAAGAAGAAGAAAAAAAGGAGAAGAAAACAAGAAGATAAACAAGCATAAGGATGATGAACAAGATCAGGGAGAACAAGTACCTGAGGAAGATGAGGAAGAAAAACTAATTCGCTATGATATTAAAAACGTTTACTTTGGGCGATAAACCGGTGCACAGTTATGAAAATTCTTTCGTTTTCTTCCTGGTTAATGTTTGGTCACCAAAAAGAAGTGTGTGAGTATCAATACAGTTAGGATTGAGAGTGAATATTGTATTTGTTCTTATCTGTATGTAATTTGAACAATCTAACAGATAGTGCTCTGTGTTTTCTGTGTGATGGCCACACGCACATTTTGGATCAGCCAGTAGATGTCTATTGTGTAAGTCGTGATTAATGTTACTCATTCCTAAGCGTAATCTACAATGGTTTATTTGGTCCTGCTGCCTCGATCCAATGTAGTAGTAGGAGGGAACAGTAGTGTCTGACGTAGTCAGAAAACGTTTTTATGGCTGATAGAGTTTGTTGACTTAATGTCGTCTGGAAGTGTTCCACAAAATGACTGTACTAGGTAAAAATGATTTTTTTTATAATTCGGTTCTAAATCGTGGCACTGTTCTTTCTAGTGGCCGACGCCTATGGTAACGATTTTGGTCCGAGACTAGAGAAGGGAGCAGATCAGCTAAATAGTTTGGACAAACGCCATTAACCATTTTATGAAATGTATCAGCTTGTGTCTTTTCCGTCTTTCTTGTAATGAACAAAAGCCGGACTCTTCGTATAATTTCTGGTGACTTGTTCCCTTAACTCCACCAATGATGATACGAATTGCTTCTAGGTGTAGCTTTTCTAACATGATTGACTGAGTATCTGTGCAGTTATCCCACAAAATGTCTGCGTAGTCAAAATGGGGTAAAATAAAGGATTTGTACATCGTCTCCAACGTGTTTCTAGTTAGTCTGTATTTGTATTTTTTAAGACACGCAATTAACATATTCACTTTGTTGGCTATGCTATGAATTGGATGTGTTCGTCCCACTTGCAGTTTGTCTTGAAAAGTACTCCTAAATGTTTGTGAGATTTGGACGGTTCTAAGGTCTTCCTTCCAAATGTAAGTGGTAAAATTTGGCACTGATCACGGGTAATATTGACGAGTTCGGTTTTGTTCTCGTTAAAGTTAATTTTCCAAAAGTTTAGCCCAACAGGCAACTTTCTGGAGGTCAGAATTTAAGATTTCTCCTCTGATGTGTGCATCATTAAGGCGAGCGATAAACTAGTATCGTCGGCAAACAATTTAATTGTTGCCTGGATTCCATTTACAATGTCATTAATGTATAACAAAAACAGTAAAGGACCAAGGACAGATCCTTGGGGAACACCTGCTGGAATTCTTTTCAACTCAGACTTTTCGCTTTTTATAACTACTGATTGTTGTCTGTTATGTAGGTAATCGCGAAAAAAAAAAGTCCAGTAATTTCCCTCTGATCCCCACTGCTGCTAACTTTAGTAAAAGTCCTCTGTGCAGACACGATCAAAAGCTTTTGAGATATCAAAGTAGATTGTTTGTGTTGTGATCCCACGATCAAAAGAGGAACAAAGATAATTATATGTGTCCAGAAGCTGGTTGACTGTGGAATCACCTGGTGTAAAACCTGATTGCAAAGGAGTGATGACTTCATTTCTTTTTAAGAATGCGTACACATGTTTGGACACATCTCTCAAAAGTTTTACCAACACAGCTAAGGAAGGAGGGAGATTGGGCGGTAATTATTACACAGTTCTCTTGGTCCTTTTTTGTGAATAGGTGAAACATGTGCTCTCTTCCATAAGGACGGAAATTTACCTTCGTTCAAGCATTTATTAAATAACTGAGTAAGAGGACTAGCTATAACGTTTACTGCACATATAAGCAGTTTGTTGTGGATGAGGTCTGGACCAGATGATTTTGTCTTGTCGAGATTTCTAACAACTGATATGATATCGTCTTCAGTAAGTACAATTTCATTAATTTCATAATTGGCAAACAACATCTGTGGTAGTTCGTCATCGTCGTCGTCGAGAGTGGATTGTTCTATGAAAAAGTTATTTAGTATATCGGCTTTGTCTTTATTAGAATAATACATTGTGCCGTTTGACATTAAAGGAGGAATGTCATCACTGTTAACACCCTTTTTGTTGAAAAAAGAACGAACTAGTTTCCACCAATCCTTTTGGCCAAAGTTTAGTGGATCTGATGCCTTGTCATCAATCTCTTTATAAAACTCAGCCTGTCGTTCTCTTTCTTTTGCTGTGACATAATTCCGAAATTGTCTAAAACTATGCCAGTCTTCGGCAAATCCGTTTGTTTAGCCTTTGTGTGAATATTTTTACGCTTTGCTATTAAGAGTCGTATTTCATCAGTCATCCAAGGTACATCATTGGGTAGACTGTAATAATTTTAGTTGGCATACACTGTTTAGCTAGACTCATGAAAGTATCAGTAAAGTGCTCAACGGTTTCGTCAACAGTTCTCATATTTAAAATGTATTGCCAGTCGACAAGTTGTAACAATCGACAAAATTCGTCTCTGTTAAGTTTATTGTAATTAAATATAGTTCTTTTGAAATTGCTATTGTTTTTTAATAATCGCGTTTTTAAGGTGCAAACATGGAATACTGTGATCGCTAAGGACTGCGGGTAGGACTTGAATTGATTCAACTAAATCGGGGGTTGGGTAATGACCAGGTCTAGACAAGTTGATGTAGTGTCGGATTGATTCGGGTTGGTTCAGTAACTAACTGGTGAAGACTGTGTAACTGAATGATTTCTGTTAGGTGTCGAGAGGGGTTGTTCAGGTAGTCTGTGTTAAAGTCACCCAGTACAAAGAAACGGTAGAGCTGTGGTGTTTACTTTCCTAAAAACTTCTCTCACAAGATCCCAATAGGTATCAGCGCATTGGGTGGGACGATAAAAGGAACCTATTAGAATACTCTTCTGGTTTAATTTGGTTTCACCCAAAAACGGCTTCTATTCAGGGACTTGGAGATCCGGGCGAGGCTTACAATATAACGAGTTTCGAACGTAAACGGCTTACTCCTCCGTGGGGATCATTAGCTCGGTCACACCGGACTGGGGGATGAAAATTGGGTAGGCATACTGAATCATTTAATACAGACTCAGAAAGCCATGTTTCAGACAAAGTAATTATGTCGAATTCTCTAGATTCGGCTTCCAAAAGAGTAAGTTTATTTCTTAAACTTTGAACATTACTATGGATTACACAAAGATTTGTTTTGTTTGTGGGCCCAGGATTCAAACCAATGTCATTAGATAAGATAAGAAAAACTCCGTCAGTGTGGAAATATGTCGTTGACATTGTGAGGTTTTAAGGTGCCTACCGTCGACTCTATAAGATACGAAGTTTTCGTTTGACAGATGTGCGGTGAAATAAAGTTGATCTGAAGGTGAAAATCATGTGTACAAGCAGTGCCAGCTGGACACGGTATTTGCTGTGTAAAAGATGAAGGATGAAAAAGGTTACGATGTTGGACTTACTGAGATGTGATAATTTACGACACAAGGCTAGAGCTCTATCATGAACCACCAATCCTGGCTCTATAAAGACTGGTGCCAACTGACATCAGGTAATAATCGGAATCGTTTCCTTTCAAGATTTGGTTTGTGTCAAAATCACCGTCTGTCCTCTTTCCATTGCCATGCACTGAGTCTGTCGCATCATATGTCTGTCCCACATCGTCACCTTTCAAGATGTCGTTTGTGTCAAGATTTCCGTCCATCACCTTTTCATTGTCAGACACTTGGTCGGTCACACTGTGTGATGGTGTCTTTCTCTGGGTTGTCCTGTCGCTCGTGCTGTCCGTCTGGGTGTCGGGAACGTGAGGCTGAATACTGATAAGGTCAGTGTCTCGTACCGATGGCAGTGGTGGGAAGTGGTGCATAGAGCTGTAGTTGTAGCTGTAGTATGGCTGAACTGGACAGCT